>JAWWMW010001634.1:0-10674 GCA_035048345.1 Echeveria elegans | reverse complement strand
TCGATATCCACTAAATTATTTAGTTATCTTAAAGGATCTCAAACAAAGTACTGAGTTCAAACGATCCTAACTTGATTCAGATAGTGCCTTCATGCTTTGATCCTAACGATGGTTTATTAAGTGTTACGTTAAGATGTGAGATTCAATTTTGATGATGACTGGTAACAATTAAATTAAAGAGATACGTAATACTATTAGACAATACTTCTATACACATACGCAATATTTTTTTTTCTCTTTACAATATTTCTTTGACCAGGATATCGACCTGCCCCGAAAAGTTACACAGCATTCATCAGAACATACAATGCAATTAAGAACTAGTTACTTTCCGAAAACATCTGTCTAATATTTTAAAGTTGTAAAGGAATAGCATCCAGCCTTGTCCATTCCCAGTAGCTTCATTTGCCCAAGTTATCTGCAGTTTGATTCAGAAATTTGAAAACGTGGCAATATTGTTATACTTAAGCCATTACTGATTGTGATTCATAGCACCGAGCTATGAATTTACAGTCAAACAATACAACGCACTTATATTTAGTGTTGATCAACAGAGGTCATAATGTAAAGTGACTTTGTTTTAACAAACTTCTGGTTAATCTACTAGGGGCCCGATCCATTTGATACTCATATCATAGGTTATAATATATAGGTAGGTAAAAATGTACTTTATAATGAGGATGGGGCAAAATTGGAAATTAAAGAAAAGTATTTTTATGCATATTTTCACATTTTGCATTTTTATTTACATAAACTGTTATGTGGACAAGGTATATGCACATTTTCTAAAAGTTATATGAACATTTTTTTAGGGAAAGTCTAATCTATTGTTCATAATTTGTAAAACGCACCAGTATTGACCATATACTATTCATAAATAATATTTATATCACTTATTAATTATTAAAAGTTATTATTAATATAATTTTTAAAAAATATTATTATATGTAAATATTTATTTATTTATTTTCCTCAATGAGCTACGTTTTAGAAATCAAATATAATAACTTATCATATAATTATTATCATACTTATAAATACAATAATTTATATAATTTTATAAAGAAATATTACTTAAATAATTTTATCATAATATTTTTAATTAAATAATTTCAGCTGATTATATATATAATTATATAATAAACAAAAATAATAATACTTATAAATATTTATTGAAATAATTAATTTTATATAAAAAATTTAAAAATTATTATCATATTCATGGTCTGGATCATTGGATGAGCATGAGAAGGTCTGGATCATTGACCGAGCGGACTAACTTTCAGTCCAACTTATTTATCAATCCATTGATGTATCGCGAAGGTCTTGATCTTATCACAAGTCTTAATCTAATGGGGGAACTTGTCCTTACAATGGTGTATGCATGTTTTATAAACCATTTGCACATTCATAAAAAGGTATATGCACATTTTCAACAATCTATATGCACATTTACTTTTTATTAAAATTTAGTTTTTATACATAAAAATTAACTAATTGAATTTTGAAAACACTACATCAACCTAAACAACGACAAAGCCACCGTTTTTCATTTTTCTACCACAAAAGTAGTGTGTAATGATTTGTTAGAATTTGGTATCTTCTTGATTCCGGAAACCGTCGGCAACAATGTTACCCAATATGTACATGACCTGTCATTGCACTACCAATTTTCATAACATTTAAATTATACGTTTCAAATTCCTAAACTAACCTACTTTCTTTATTCTTTCCCCTTTCACTCAATTTCACTTTTTTAACATGGTAAATCTGCACTATTATTTAACAAATTAATATTTAATCTTAATTATAGCACACATTACTCGACGATTTCATAAAAAGTAATAAAAACATATCAATAATATGTTAGAAAATATGATGAAGACAAAATTTGATATTTTCAAAAATTATTTGACTGATTTCTCAGCCATCCAGTGCTGCTATTTGTGCTAATTGATTCCCTTTTGTGGGGCCACATATAATCTTTTTGCTGAAACATCAAAATTGCCCTTAAGTTTTAGTTACTCGTCTTGAAAACACATGGGGCTATGAGTCTTTTTGACTAGCAGTTTAGCTCTATTTTGGGGGTAAAAAGCATTTCTCATAAAAACAAAACATGACAAATCTAAAAGTCATTTTCTTTATAAATGCACACAACCAAACACTCCAACACACCCATAACCATAACCACAACATGACCACCTTTCTCCTCCTCCTCCTCCTCCTCTTCCCACTCATCTCCGTCTCCGCCACCCACCCCACCATCCCTACACTCTCAGCCACATTCCAAATCCTCCACTTCCCCACTCCCTCAAACCACCATCAACTCTCATGGATAGACACTCTTCTAACAACTCATTCCAACGACCAAGCAAGACTCCAATACCTATCAAGTCTAGTGGCTCGTAGATCCATTGTTCCTATAGCCTCAGGTCGTCCCATATTAAACAATCCTACTTACATTGTCAATGTTAGAATTGGTACACCAACTCAGTCCATGCTTATGGCTATGGACATTAGTAATGATGTTGCTTGGCTACCTTGCTCTGGCTGCGTTGGATGCTCTCCTAAAACTGTCTTTAAAACCACTAAATCCACCACTTTCTCCGGCTTGAGCTGCAAAACTTCTCAGTGCAAACAGGTACACTTTTTCCATTATTTATTTAATAAAAAAAATAAAACCCGAAACATAATTTTGAATTTCTTCTATGATGATTATGGGTGCATTGCATTGCATGTTATTGATTATTTAATTAACATGCGTACAAGTAATAATCAAGTTTCCTCAACACGCAAACTAGCTAATCTAAGCATGGGATCGATGTTTGAAGTAAAAAGTTACACTTTAATCGATTATGTGTGTCGGTACTTGGCAACATTGGGAGAATGGGTCCATCAAAGAATCACATGGATCCAAGATCACTCTCCCGTGAAGCTTGTTGTATTGTATGTACAACAGTACATCTGTGTTGGGTTTGGTCATCAACATTATCTCAATATCTCTTGTCCCTATTGTCAGGTAAAGTCATGTGAAGCCATTTCAAATTGTCTGAACTTTTTGCATTTTTGGCTCATTTCAACACTTGACCCCAACATAGGACAGGACACAACTCTCTTTTGTAACACAAACGTTTAAGTAACGACATTCATATAACCATTAGGAAGTTAATTTACTTTTACATAATTATTTGAACTGAATTGAATTGAACTGGATTGTGTAGGTACCGCGCTCGATTTGCGCCAATAGTTCGTGTACATTTGGATTTACATACGGCAGCTCCACCATTGCCGCGAACCTCACCAGCGACACGGTGACTCTAGCCAACAACGACACCATCCCGAAATTTGCTTTTGGATGTGTCCAGCAGGCGAATGGCAGCTCAATGCCAACACAAGGTTTATTAGGACTTGGCCGTGGTCCATTGTCCCTCCTCTCCCAAACTCAGAGCCTTTACAAGTCTACATTTTCATACTGCCTCCCTAGTTTGAAGTCCAAGTCATTCACTGGATCGCTTCGCTTAGGTCCAGTCGCACAGCCTAAGCGAATCAAGTTCACACCACTTCTCAAAAACCCTCGTCGCTCCTCGTTGTACTATGTAGAACTTATTGGTATCAGAGTCGGTCGTCGAGTCGTGGACATTCCTCGTGACTCCTTAACATTCAACCCCAGCACCGGGGCAGGAACAATCATCGACTCTGGCACAGTTTTCACTAGGCTAGTCGAGCCAGTATACACCGCTGTTCGAAATGTCTTCCGAAACAGGATTGGTAAGAACGAGACGGTAACATCACTAGGCGGGTTCGACACATGCTACACTCACGCGATAACATCTCCGACGATCACATTTATGTTTAAAGGAATGAATGTGACATTGCCACCGGAGAATCTGATGATACACAGCACGGCAGGCAGCACGTCGTGTCTAGCAATGGCCGTTGCGCCTGGGAATGTGAACTCGGTGTTGAATGTGATTGCTAGTATGCAGCAGCAGAATCATAGGATTCTGTTTGACGTGCCTAATTCGAGGATTGGAGTTGCTCGTGAGCAATGCAGTTGAATTAAGTAGCTACTGAGACATTGATCGGTTGTTGTCCAGGTAAGCGTGTTGTTTGTTTGTTAGTGTGTTTTGAGTCGAGTTAAGTTGTTCTTGTGGTTGCTTCAGAAATTTGTTATGTATTTGGTTAATTTAAGAACACGGTTGATGTGTGTTTCTGCATTCGTAGGAACATCACTCTAAAGGGTAGGAGTTTCATCTCCTCTCTGTGTTTTTTTTTTTGGTTTGTTACCTAGTCTCAGTTAGGTCTTTATCCTTTTCCGCATTTTAAGTTGGGGCTTCGGCTCCCATTGTCTCTTTAATGTCAAACTCTTTCTTTTTTGTACTAGCCACGATTAAAAATTTGTGATAATGGGAACCATACACCGGCGGTTTGATCTAAAAGGCTCCTCTTTGGGTCGCATGACTGATAAACCGGAGTCTGAAATCGATCCCACAATGACCCTAAAAGACCTTGATCTTAATTATTTATTCAGATTACCAAAAAGTTGGTTCCAAGAATTCCTAAGGTAATTTTTTTCTTCATACCTTTAGGTTCCGTTTGGATGCGGGACAAAAGAGGAAAAAAGTTTTAAGAAAAAATTTGAGAGAAAATAAACATGTGTTTGGTTGTAAGAAAAAAAATGAAAAGATAGTCAAAATGAAATCAAATTTTCCTTACAATTTTCTCATGAGAAAATCATTTTTCTTTAAATTTTCTTTTCCTCCCTTTTTTTCTCACAACCAAACGGAGCCTTAGTTTACACTTCCTTTTATACTTGTTTTGAATCAGCTGATGTTACGTAATTTATGGAGTCAAATATTGTTTGCAGGCAAGTTGACAGAGATTGTGACTTACTAGAGCAAGAGAGGATAATGGATTACAGTCTTCTAGTAGGTGTTCATTTCGTCGATTATGCTTTTACTACAGGAACTGATGGAGGCCGGACTCAGTAGTTCGCTTTCCATTCAGCCATAGGATTTTATTTGACTATTCGGATAAATGCAACATTTGACTTCAGGAGTGGCAACTCCAAACGGAGTAGCAACGCCTCGATTATCAAGAGAAGATGTGGATTTGCACATAGACCGGTTAGTGAAACCATATTTGCTATATCTAAATAGTAGTGTTCTACAAAACAGCTCGCCATTGCCAACATGATTTAAATTTTATAGGATGCCAGTGGATGTCAGACTAGGCATTAATTAGCATGGCTGCAAGGGTTGAGAGAACTGAAAGGAAGTATGAGGGTGGTGAACCTCAGCTTGTCGGAGAGCCAACAGGCGAATTTCATGATGTAATATTGTTCTTTGGGATCATCGACATTTTACAAGATTATGATATTAGCAAGAAGCTGGAGCATGTATATAAGTCTATGCAGTATGACCCAACTTCAATATCAGCAGTGGAGCCAACGCATTACTCTAAGCCATTTCGGGACTTCATTTTCAAAGTTTTCGCCGAAGATGGAGAGAATGCATAACTGCAGCATCTGTAAATACAATCTTGTAGAGGAACAAGGACTAACTTATTATGATTCCTGGACGGAATTTGTACGGGAGTTGCCCTAAGACATCTGATATCCTCACACTGACGCGATAAATGCTTCGTCAAGCAAAGTACAAAGGAGGTGTAGAAAAGTTTCACATAAAATTCATGTACGTGTAAATGCTTGTTCCAAAAATGTACCATTTGCATTACTCTTCTTTATCAATCAGGTGTATGACAGTAGAATTGGAATGATGCGTTCTTTTACGCAGCAACACTGATACTAAATTGAATTGAACTGAATTGAACTTGTAAGGTTGTTCACGTTACTTTTCGCTGATGATATGTTCATATATTTTCTAGATAATAAACTACAAAGGTAACTAATATCCATGGACGCTATGGGAAACATCACTACATCAGCAACTTGACGCAACATGTTCCTCTTGGAACTTTTTGTATTGAAAACCCTTAGAAACCCAAATGAAGTAACACAAGTTCAAAGCTCCAATTCCGGCCAGAAGCAAGTAAAACCGATCTAAATGAGCTCTGTTCAAGTTATCTACAAGCCATTCTGCACCAGCCTTGGAACTAATAACCTGCACCAAATAAATAACCGCGCTGCTAGCTAAATTCCCAATACCTTGCATACTGATAAAGGCCGCTGCCCCGACGCTCCTCATATTTTCCGGCATCTGATCATAAAACAACTCCTGAAATCCCACATATGAAAAAACATCAGCTAGGCCACAAACCATGAATGGTGGTAGCAGCCACCATACACTCATTGGAACAGTGACTTTCGGACTTTCAAGCAATAAGTACTCTTTTGCTAGACGAATGCGCTTTTGTTCAACTAATGCCGCGATCACCATTGTCATGATTGAAAAGAATATGCCAATACCGATACGTTGTAAAACGGTTATGCCTGAGGGAAGTTTTGTGATGCGTCGAGCTAAAGGGACGAAAATGCGGTCATACGCAGGGATTGCGATTAGTATGACAAAGCCGGTGGAGACATGGATGGATGCAGGAGGGATATGGAAATGTGGACCGATAGAGCGGACCATCGTGCTAGCTTGCTTAGTGAAGAATGTGCTAAGTTGTGCTATGGATATGAAAAAGATTGAGCCACTGAGCCAAATGGGAAGTAGTCTCAGAATCTGTTTGCTCTCTTCCACTTGGTTTACCGAACATAGTCGCCACAGATCGGTCGTCTTGGCTGATTCGTCAGCCTCCTCGTTCACTGCAGCCTTGTCCAAAAATCTACAAAGAAAAAAAAAAGTTGAATTCATATTGCTCCGTTTGGTTGCGGGGAAAAAGTGAGAAAAAGAAAATTTAAAGAAAATGATTTTCTCTATAAGAAAAATTTGATCTCAATTTGCTTATTCTTTGTATTTTTTCCCCTTACAACCAAACACATAATTTTATTTTCACTCAAAAATTTTCATTTCTACTTCTGTTTCCTCGCAACCAAACGGAGCCTAAAAGTCATTAGTAACTTTTATAAACAGACAATTAGATCATTAAAATTGTATAAAAAATTATCAAACAATAGTTTTCAAGAAAGAATTTGTAAAGCTTTCATGCTCACACTGATTTATATTATAATCATAAAAATTAAAAATAAATGCCACTTTCAAATACGAACAATTCAGCATCATCTCCACTACCTTCTACAGTGACATACTTCCATTAAGTTTAACCTAAATAAGTGTAGTTACACGTTAAGGTCATAAAGATAAGACTTGTTGCTACAATCTTAGTATCGCTAGTACCTTCCGATGCTTAGGCACTGACTGACGTTGGATGGGTATCAAAAGTCAAACGGACAAGAAAGTAAATTCTTTTTCTTGTGACTTTTTTCATGTGTTTTATTACTATGTTTGTCAATGAAAAAGTTCGAATTCTGATGGGTGCTAAAGTTTTAAAAAATAAAAACTATTTAGTTCAACAAGGAACTTCTATTCGAAAAAGAAATACCGGCAGCTCTAAGTACTTAAAAAACCTAAAAGACTAACCTGAACTGATTCGTTCGAGACAGCAATCGACCGTCTTCACTAATTCCTCGTTGGCAGATGCTTTGATCACTCAAATGCCTGTTTCTTAAAGCAGCCACAAACACTTGAAAAATGCTAGTGAACGGACTTCCCACCGGAACTTCCTTCCTATACGTTGGACTTCCCACCAAAAAAACGACAAGGGCCGCACAGACTACAGCTAGCAGTGCTCCGAATCCGAGTGTCCAACCAATGTTGTCTTGAACGTAGACGACTAAGAGTGTGGCAAACATAGCTCCCAAAACAATACCCAAATACCACCAGTTGAAAAATGAGCTCATTGTTTTCGTTTCTTCAGGAGTTTGGTTATCGAACTGATCAGCTGCGAAGGTTTGGATGCAGGGCTTGTGCCCGCCATCACCTACCGATAACATGTATAGCGCTGTGAAAAATAGAACTTCGCAGCTACGACCCTTTCGTGATGCTACTGTCAATAAACTTAGTCCCTGTCATCAAAATCAGAATCAAAGGTTGGAAAATGTTTTTTTTTTCCAGCAAAATTTTTATCTTGTCAAAATGAAATCACAAATTCTTTAAAATATAAAAATACGTACAATGAGATAGATGAGTGAAGCAAGAAGGATGGTTCTGAAACGACCCAAGTACGAGTCAGCTAAGAAACCGCCAAGGAGCGGAAAGAGTGCAGAAACTCCCATCCATAAATTCACATTCCGAGCAGCTACGGCCACAGGTTGAGCTAAAACTTTAGTAAGGTACGTGATTAAATTCATGGCGACGCCATAGAAAGCTACCCTTTCACCCACTTCCACAACTACACACAAAAGCACCATGAAATGACATGAAAAAACAGAGGGAGATGTGCACACGAGAAACCCAAAAAAAAAAAAAGACATGATAAATCTACCGATGATGAAAATGGCTGCCTTCCAACCTCCGCCGAGTCTGCCTGAGTTATTGTTGCTGTCGTCCATGGCGTTATGTTTGTGAAACTTGACAAGTGAAAAGTATTTATAGAGTGAAATGGAGCATTTTGGCAAATGATTTGTACCTTTTGATAAAAATCAAGAAAAATATGATGATGGCACAAAATAAGAATTTGGAATCAAAATGATGTCTTTTTGTGAAAGTTCCGTCTAAACTATCAAATTTATGAAAATGATTGTAACTTTTTTTCTGGATTTTAAGAGGAAAAGGAGGATTCGTATGAGACTTATATTTTTCTTTAGATGGTATGAGTTAATCTTTTTCTTTCTTTTTTTTGAAAAAAAAAAGAATTATTCACCATCGACTTATTAGACCTTTTAAATTAAAAGTCGAGTGACTGATTATAGATCGCTACTCCTTCTGCATCAAAATGTAAGAGTAGTTCTATAAAGAAAACAAGTTTGTTCAGAATAATGTTTCTACCTCCATAGAAATTATAGTAATGCAATTACAAAAAAAAAACACTGCAATTATATTCAAAATGTTCGTATGTGGACTCTTTTGGTGACATGTATGTGCAGTCTCCTACCTATGTAGTCAAGTTTTATTAATTAAATTTCCATTAACATCATATGATTTTTCTTGAATCCATTTTGGATTTTTTTTTGTCAACAATTGCTACATTTATTACTAGTTAAATAAATAAACTATACAAAAGTATTTATTCTATAGTCATAACTTTTCTGTCCACTTATGAATTTATTGACATCGGAGATAAAATGTTGACTCTACGAATGTTTTATATGATGACTTTATGCATTATTTGAAAAAGTTATTGGTGCACGATCCAACATGTTCGCTGTTTCAAGTTGTACTTATTAGAATATCACATAATATACACCATTACATAGATGAGTTCAAGTAGAACGACAAATATTTATAGAAATGAAGTACAATTGCACTTTACATGTATATAGTTAGGGTGCAACAGCAGAAGGAGTTGTGATCCAACAGTTATATTATTGGTCATTGCACCAAAAGGATTCGGGTTCGAGTTGCCTGGACGAATCTCCGCCTTGAGTCAGGGGAATGTCATGTCCTTGAACGATGTAAGAATAAATTTTAAAAAAAAAATTACGATGCAAAAAGTTGATATGTTAGGTGCAACATGATTTGTAAAATGTAACAAATAAGCATTTATTAAGTACACCAAATAGGAAAATAGATTTTATTTTTAATATTAATTTATATTTATTATTTTGAAACGTATGGTCTGTTTAATTATTGGTCAATATGATATCCGCCCATCCTACAAATATTTGTTGTCTTCATATATAGAACATTTCCTCAATTTACATAATAGATATTATATATCTACTAGCTGCGCTCCGTCGTCATGACAGAATTTTTTTTTCGTATTTCCATTTGATTCACCTAAAAATGCTAAATATTGTCCGCTTAATTTTTTATTTTTATTTTTATTTTTTATTTTATTTTTAATTTTTAATTTTTTAATTTCTATTTAATGGGTCGGACCGGGCCCATTATCTTTAATTTTAATGGCATATTTGTAATTAATGGTGGAGAGAGGGATAAATTTGTAAATTTGATTTTGGTTTTATGTCCATTCCCTAATTTTTTTTATATGTTTAGAAGATAATATAATAGAATTGGATGAGAGGGATGCATGGTCGCCGACTCAAATATGAGTTCCCTAAAATACCAATCCCTCCATCATTAGTTATAAATGTGTCATTATCTCCAATTAAAGATTTTAAAATTTAAAAAAAATTGAAAATTGAAAATTAAAAATTAAAAATTAAAAATCAAAATTAAAGTGGAGCGGAAAACATTGAAAAACTTGATGAAAATAGAATGAAGACATAAAAAATTTTGGTAATCACGTAATTAAATTAATAAATACCCTAGAAAATTAAAGCTAAAAGTGGGTCGGTATGCACTGATATCAGTGCTTTAGCAAAGCTCGTGCGTTTTATATACAATATTTGCACTAATTATACCAAATCATTGATTTATTTGTACATCTATCCTAATACTCCATCTGTCCTCTTTTGTTCTTCATACTTTTCTATTCGGATGTCCCTAAAGTTCTTCCTATTTCCTTTTATGGCAATTAATTCACTCTCACAATACACTCTTTTTTCTACTTTATTTTTCTCTTACTTACTTTTATTTTATTTTTACT
>JAWWMW010001633.1:9838-20679 GCA_035048345.1 Echeveria elegans | reverse complement strand
TAACTGACTTCTAATAGCTTCATCATAGGTATCAGGAGTGGGGAATGTAACATGCTCAGCAATTAATAAAGAAAAAACAGTGGCAGTGCATCCACTTTCTAGGACATTTGCATATCTAGGATTTTCTTTCCTAATCCTAGGTTCTCTATCCCTAGTTAGCTGATATTGTGCTAAACAGTTATCAAGTGTTCCAGCAAGAGAATTGTCAGGATTATCAGCATTATGATCAAATACTGGGTTCTCATAAACAACAACATCATTTTGCACACTATCAGCAGGTATTTCAGGTAATTCAGAGTTTTCAGAGCCAATTATAGGCATGTTATCTGGAGCTGAAACTACATTATCTGAATTTTCCATACCTGGCCCACCAGATTGGTGATCTGAATTCCCTTCAGTATCTTCCATTGGCTGGGAGGTTGCTACTATCATGGAAGCATCCTCCATTAAAACTGGGTCTGCATTTTCAACTAGGGGACGTCTTGTGTCAGGAGCAACATAAGTGAAATCTGGATCCCTGCCAGTTTCACCTGAAGACTCACTAGCAAGATTAGATTTATCCTTAAAGTAAAAAGTACCCTCATCAAATGTGACAGACCTAGCAGTTATGACCTTATAGCCTCCCTTTTGAATTACCAACAATTTATAACCTTTTGTTCCTGGAGGATATCCTATAAGAACACATTTAATGGCCCTAGGTGCTAATTTACCCTGAGAGACATGTGAGTAAGCTACACACCCAAATGGTTTTAAATGATCTAAGGATATTTTCCTACCAGTCCAAAGTTCTTGTGGTAACTTATAGTCAATAGAAGAACAGGGTAACCTATTAATCAAGTAGGCTGAGGTGAATAAAGCTTCACCCCATAGAGAAGGTTTCATACCAGAACTGAACAAACGACATCTTGCCTTTTCAAGGAGAGTTCGATTCATCCTTTCTGCAATACCATTCTGTTGTGGAGTAGCAGGAACAGTATGCTGTCTGGTAATTCCTTTTTCTGCACAAAACAGGTCAAATTCCATGCTGCAAAACTCTATACCGTTGTCAGTTCTTAGACATTTCAGTTTGTTTTCTATTTGGTTCTCAACCATGGATTTCTAGAATTTAAACTGAACAAAAGCATCATTTTTGTTTTTCAGCAGGTAGACCCAAACTTTTCTAGTGAAATGATCAACAATGGACATGAAATATATTCTGCCTCCTATTGTAGGAACACTAGAGGGACCCCATAAGTCAGCATGGACACCTTCTAAAGGCTTGCTAGCAACATATTCTGATTTAGAAAATGAATGAGCAGTCTTTTTACTAAGTATGCAGGTTTCACATAAATCTATATTAACTGGCTTGACTTTAATTAAATCGTATTTATGCAGATAATATAACCCTTTGTTTCCAACATGTCCTAGCCTAGCATGCCATTTAAGACTGTCTTTTAAGGAAGTATCAGATTTATTAACTACATTTATCTCATCAGCCATCTGCACATAGTAAAGCTCTGCTTGGTTAATTGCTCTGATCATTACAGAATTATTCCTAGAAACTTCTCTAACACCATTAGATGTGAAAATCTGACAGCCCAGCATATCTAAGACAGACTCAGAAATCAGATTTCTCCTTAAGTTAGGAACATACCAAATCCTTATCACCTAACTAAATCATTCCAACTAAATATCTAACTAATGAACCATACATTTACCAACAACATCTAACTAAATCCATACATTTATCAATCATACATTTACCAACAACATCTAACTAAATCCCTATCACCTAACTAGATCATTCCAACTAAATGAAAATTAAAATTTAAAAATAAAAAAATTTAAATTTAATAGAAAAATAATTCTCGTCGGGACGACGTGATCAATGCTAGTATTTTTATAAAAATACTCAACAAGCACCATCAAATCCGATTTCAATCTATGAATAATCTCTCAAAACACTATACTTTTAAGTTTTACACATAGTTATTTACAAAAATAGAAAAAAGACAAAAAGTTGGACTCAATAGCGATCAAGTCATCAACTTAAAGACTTACCGAGTTTCTATTTTTTTTTCTCTTCTTTTGTACGTTTCCTTACACAATCACCCTACATCGCTTCAGAATCACTACCCTGAGGGCTTTTTTATAAATGTTAAAAGTAAAAAATGGGGCGCTATCGTACATAATACAAACTCACATGACCATTCTATAATTAAAAAAACATTATTCCGCAAAAGGACTGGAGTAGTCGTCATATGAAACGGAAAAGGGTTTTTCACTCTTCCCTCATTTAAGCCGTCAGCCTCACGCCGAGGCTCAGCTGCTCCTTCTTCTCCTTCCTTCCTCCCGATTCCAATCCTCAATCCCTCTACCTTTCATATCAAATTGAAATATGGCGGATCGACCTTCACTCAGTCTGAGGCCGGGCGGCGGAAACAGAGGCGGAGGCGGTGTTGTTTTTGGTGCTTTTGGTGGTGATGGTCCTGTTTTGAGACCGCATGTGGCTTTGTTATCGATTAAGGTTTGTGGGTTTGATTGATTGTTGGTTGTAAACATTGAAACTTGTGCTGAATTGGATCTGTTTAATTGTGTGCTGTTTTGATTTGTGTTGACTGGAATTGGAATGGAATTTTATTTGATTTGGGTTTTCTTGATTGGATTGTTGAGTGTTTCTGAAATGTGGTTGCTTTTATTTTTTTGTATAAGTTTATGTCTTTGTGTGTTTGGATCAGATTCTGGTTGTTGAGGTTCTATTTGGTTGATGGCTGTGTTACTAAGCATTGAATGGCCTGTCAGCTTGTTCCCGTGTCATTTCATTTTCCAATCAATGCTGTTGGCAAGTTAATTAGTGATTTGGAAGAATGATCGTACCAAGCGCTGCATTGATGATTTCAATAGTGACAGTTGGATTTGACATTGTTCGTTACATTTGCACTGGCTTGGTGTTGTTGATTGTAATGTGCAAGATTCTTCGTTCCGTTGAGAATTTTTTGTTGTTGTTCTAGAAAGCATATTAAAATATGGAAGTGCTGGATGGAATGGAAGTGTCCTAATTCTTGGCAGGGTGCTTAGAATTGCTAGCCTGCTGTAAATATGGACATAAATTAATATATGTAGGCTTTAGATGGGCTTTTCTTGAGTTTCGGATGCTCATAAAGGACCTACTGATATTTGTATTCTTTCTTTGTCACCTTAAAACTCGTTGAGTTTTGATAGAGTATGCTGATTCATTTGTTTGCCAGGATACACTTTTGGAAGACAGGGATCATGTAAAGTACACCCGAGACCAGCTTATGCATCTGCGTGAGGTAATTTGAAGATAAATATGATATGCCGTTTTCCAAAATATGTGAACAGTTTTTCTTCCCTTTTCCTTCTCAAGCAGCCTTCTTTCTTCTATATTAGGCTCTTGTAGCTTCGGAAGATATACTAAAAATTAAAAGAGAGATCATTGCTGAACTTCTCGGGGAAGAGAAGCTGGAATGGGGGCGTGCAGATAGTAACGTAAGTTTAAACGATAATACAGAGTACAGACACGCGGCTTTGTATCTTTCGTTCATTTAGCTTGGTCCTTTTTGTTTCAGCTTTTGCCTATTCTTGTTATTTAATTTGATGTTTTATATGAACATGTAGTTGGCCGCTGCACCTCAAACCCATCACATTGAGCCTGATACCCGTGACTGGCGTGGGAGATTCTCAAATCTTTCATCATCAGTAGAGGAAAGATCATGGGATGCAGGTAAAGAGAACCGAGGTTTTGGTAATCAATATGATTCCAGAAAAATGGATGGCAATCAAATTGGAAGACAAGACAGCTTCAACTACCAATTCTCAAGAGCTCAAATATCTCCAAACCAAGGGGTATTCCGCAACGACATATACTCGACACTCGTTCACACTCTGCATTTTACTTTAGTTGTTATGGTTATCTGATTTGCCTTTTTTTGTTTTCGATTAGGGAGGGCCAGCACCTGCATTGGTTAAGGCAGATGCACCGTGGTCTGCTCGAAAAGGGAATTTATCTGAACAAGAGAGTATTTTGAAGACAATTAAAGGGTGGGTTGTCTAACGCTTTTAGATAGTTGACAGATGGCCATTGGCAGTGGTACCAATCTTGTAATTTTCTCATTTCCAGGATACTGAACAAGCTTACTCCAGATAACTTTGAACGTCTAAAAGATCAAATAGTCGAGTCCGGCATCACAACTGCTGATATCTTAAAGGTACACAGTATACTCTTCACTTGACACGTTGACTGGCTCTCCAGTTCTACAGTTTTTGAATGTCAAACACTGTATACAAAATCATGTTTTGCAGGGCGTCATCTCATTGATATTTGACAAAGCTGTGTTGGAACCTACCTTTTGTTTCATGTACGCTCAACTATGCTCAGTTCTGAATGAGAAGCTACCTAATTTCCCGTCGGATGAGCCAGGCGGTAAACCTGTTACCTTCAAGCGACTTCTCTTGAATAACTGCCAGGAGGCATTTGAAGGTGCTGACAAGCTGAGACAAGAAGTCAAGCTAATGACTGGTGTTGAGCAAGAGATTGAGCGCCAAGATAAAGAAAAAATGCTAAAACTTAGAACTCTTGGAAACATCAAGCTGATTGGAGAACTTCTGAAGCAAAAAATGGTTCCAGAGAAGCTAGTCCATCACATTGTGATGGTATAATTTTGACTCTCTGATGACATTAGTGGTTAAAGCTTATTGCTAATTCTTTTATATCTGTTGTTGTGCAGGAACTTCTAGGACCAGATAATAAGGTGTGCCCTGCTGAGGAAAATGTTGAGGCCATCTCTCAGTTCTTTATCACTATTGGAAAGCAGTTGGATGCAGCGCCTAAATCAAAATGGGCGAATGACATGTATTTTGGCCGGTTGAAGGAGTTGACAACCAACCAGAAGCTAGCTCCCCGACTTAGATTTATGGTTCGTGATGTTATTGATCTCAGGGCTAACAACTGGATTCCTCGAAGAAAGGAGGTAAATAGCAGTTCTCGTAAAAGTCACTTCACAATCCTACACATTTCACAATCCTACACACGTTATGATAAGCTCTTAATTATGATTGGTTACAAACTTACAATTTTTTTCCTATTCTGCTGTTCAGGTTAAAGCCAAAACCATTAGTGAAATCCATTCGGAAGCCGAGTTTGACATGAAGTTACGTCCAGGCGCCACTGCAGGAATGCGAAATCTGCCCGGTCCTCCACAAGGGAGTACTGGTCCTGGAGGCTTTCCCATCATGCGACCAGGCACTGGAGGTATGATGCCGGGTATGCCTGGTATGTCCGGAGAGTGGGAGGTCCAACGGAGCAGATCCATTCCAAGAGGCAATGGATCTGTTCCTAATGCTGCTGGGCGTAATCAGCCTGTGCTGGGTAAATCAACGTCTATGAACTCAAAGACATTACCCCCAAGTCGGCCTAATCCTATGGTCCAGAACAATGCTTCACCATCATTCCGACCTTTGACTTCTGTCACAGATTCAGTTTCTGGAAATGCAACTCCAACAACTCTACTGTCGCCTCCATCCTCAGTTAGCCCTGCTGATTTGGCAAGGAAAACTAAGGCCCTTCTTGAAGAGTACTTCAACATCAAAAACATGGAGGAGGCATTACTCTGCATTGAAGAACTCAAGTCCCCAGCGTACCACCCTGAGGTCGTCAAACTAGCCATCTCCTCCGCTTTAGACAAAGGCCCATCATACATCGAGTCACTCTCCAACCTCTTGCACCATCTCCACACCAAAAAGGTCATCACTAGCAGCGATATAGGCACTGGATGCCTTCTCTTTGCCTGCGCATTAGACGACATTGCTATAGATTTGCCCAAAGCGCCCGCCGGTTTTGGTGAAGTACTTGGTAAATCAATCTTATCAAATGGAGTAGACTTCAAGCTGGTCAGTGAAGTGTTGAAAAAAGTGGAAGACGATTTCTTTCAAAAGGCCATTCTCAATTCCGCCATTCGAACTGTGAGTTCCAGCCCTTCAGGACAAGGCGTGTTAACTTGGCAAGCAGCTGATGTTTCTGCCTGCCAAAGCCTTTTCCAGTGAAGTTCTTTCGAAAATGAAAGGATGCTGCTTTGTATCATCTTTTACAGTATGAGAACTGCTACGTCAAGCTCCACTGAGCTAGAATTCTCTCAAGCTGAGCTCTATACTTCAGCCTGGTTTTGATCAAATGAGTCCGAGTGTGTGCCAGGACAGATGCCAGTTTTGTTTCAGTTGGGAACTTCTACTGTTTTCTGGTGTTGCATCATACTTGAGGAAATTGTTTTATGAATTTAGACACCACATTTATATTCAGGAAATTGTGTAGTTTTATGATCAATTATTGAGAATATTTATTTTTGATTAGATAAAATAAAAACTAAGTGCAGTGTCTGAACCCATAGCTTCTAATAGGGGTGCACAAAATTGGACCGGACAAGAAACCCGGACCGGAACGGAATTTCCCGGGTCCGGGTGAACCCGGACCGAAATTTTCCGGTCCCGGTCCGGTCCCCGGGTCACATTTTTATTTTTTTCCGGTCCCGGTCCGGGTCCGGTCCACACCCGGAAAAACAAAAAAAATCAAAGGAAAAACCCGGGTTTCCGGTCCAAACCCGGACCGGACCCAGACCGGAATATCCGGGTCCGGTCCGGTCTCCGGGTCGTCCACTTCTTAAAAATCCGGGTTCCGGTCCACCCGGATAATCCGGTCCCGGTCCGGGTCACCCGGATGTGCACCCTTCTAACTTGTTGGCTTTGTCGGGCGCTAACAAGTTTGAAAAAAAAAATGAAATAAAAAAAAGTTTGAAAATTGAGGTCCCTTTATTTATTTTATTATTATTTTTTACAAAAGGTATATAATAACTACTATTAATCTTAATAAATAAAAAATCGACCGCGACGTCAATTTCACTTTCTCTGAATCGAAGGAGCCCACTGACGACGATCAGACGAGTAGTGGATGTCGCTTCCAGCAAATCAATCGCAGCAAGTAACCGTCGATGCCGCTGTTACATCAAACTCTGATGAGTCGCTCAAGTTAGCAGTAGCCATAGCTCTTCTCCGGAACAAATTGGTGCGGAAGGACTTGCCTGCATCTGATTCCGACGCACAGCGTTGGAAGAAAAAGGTCAGCCGAATCGATGCCTGTACGATCTCGTATCTAAAGATATATTACGAAGAAAATTAAACAAAACCCTAACTGTACAAAACCTGATTCAGAGGCTAATTTGCAATTCTTCTTATTCATTGATTTAGGCTAAGGAGAGGAAACAAGAGGTGCTGAGGCTGAGAGAGGAGCTTCGTGTGGCTGAAGGTGTAGTTGTTTCTCCTTCACACAATATGTTTTTAGTAATTGATGGAGATGAAGGTAAGGTTTAAAACACTTTAGAATGTGGATATGTTTGAAATCAGAGGGGATGCAGGATGATTTGTTTCCGCAAAATGTGGCGTGCAAGTGTTTTTTCTTTAGTGATGTGGGAAAGTCAGGCTTGAAGCCTCACTGTGAGAGTTTTGATGGTAAAGTCAATGATGTACTTCGAAGGAGGTTTATGAGACAAGGTTGGCTTGTGGATACTGGATACTATACCACTTCTCTCTCTTCTTCTTTTTTTTTTCCGACTGCATTTTCCAATGAATATTCACTTTGGTTTGCAGTGCGTCTGAAGGAGCGCAGAAAGAAGCTAACAGGAGGTTCAGCTCAGCAATTATACTTTTCAGGTATGTTATGATGTTATCACATGTATGGTAACCGGAGGCTGCGGCCCACTAACTTTTTTGATATAAAGTACCTAATAGTTGTGTCCAAGGGAACCATTTGATTACAGAATTGATTTCAAGAAATTGGCTAATTAGCCGTCTAGTTGTTCGACGAGAAGTTTCTATACATTGAGTATCCCATCACAAGGTTAAAAAGTTGGCTGTGCCAATGAAGGGAACTATAACTTTTATTTGTATGACTGAAATAGCAGATTTTAGCAAGGACGATAGTATGGAGCAGTTTAAAGCTTCAGCTGATTTTCTTGCTGAGCTTTGCGAACAAGTTACTCCTGTCAGTGATACAGATGACCTCTTTATATGCATTTTCAATTTTATTGCCGAACCAGTCTACATTAATGTAATTTTCTCCCAGGAACATGAGGTCAGATTTGCAAATTGGTCACATCAAGCAATAGAATTCATTCTAGGTATTGGCAAGTGGATGTCCTTTACTAGTTGGTTTCTGCAGAAGAGTCTGTCTATGAAATAAGATATTAATTATATGAAAATGAGATAGCACATTCAGAAGTTCTTGGTGCATTCATCACTTAATTTTTTTTATGTTTGTTCTTGAACTGAATGAGAAGAAACTGGTAGAGGTTTTATACAACAAGTTTTACTATTAGGTTACATGTATCTGGCATGTTGAAAATCTCATTAGAAGCCTACTGGTCACCGGATGTATGATCTGGTCGTTACACATGTATTTTCATAGATTTGTGATTTTCTTTTGGGTAGCCATAGATAGCATTTAAACACAAACAAACATTACTTCTTTTGAATGAATAAATTAGCTTCCGCTGAGTTGTATCAAACTTCAGAAGATTTAAATGGTGAAACGATGATTTACATGATATGGTTCAATTATGTGTTAATGTCTATCCCTTTCTTTTCACCTTGTGAAGATTCACAGAAGAATATGCAGCTGAAAGAGAACCCTGAAGCTTTTGAAGGAATTGTTATTGGATTGGTCATGCGCATGGTTAGAAGGATGACCGCCTCAAGAAAGGCGGATGGTATTACTTTTAATGTATAGAATATTTTTTCTTTTAATATGTAGAGTATTTAAACCAAATTTATTTTATAAATGCATTTGGACTTCACTTGATCAGCAAAACAAGTGAAACTATATTCTTTGATTTGCCAGTTGTACCTAGGTTGCTAATTAGTTATTACTTATTAGTGTTGCAGATTATGAAACAGACTCTAGGCCTTTCAGTTATGAACCCTCAAAATTTCCATCATTTATTGCAGTCACTTGATGTAACAAAATATTTCTTGGCATACCAGAAAATCATTCAGATGGTGATTCTCAGATTCATATTCAGCACTTGCTTCGTAATCTCGGAAGCAACCCGTACATTGGACAACGCCTACTGCTCTCTGTTTCTCAAAGAATCTGCGCACTGGCTGAGAGTCTGCTGTTTGCGGATCCTTTTGACCCTGCTTTTCCCAACATGCATGATTGTATGTTTGTCATGTAAGTGTTGCTCAGTTAAAATGTGACCATGTCCACACTATTATTTTGTGATATGTATGAATTCTCTGCTGCTAATATAGCTCCGCCAAGAGTTGCACTCTCTACCTCTTGGTCCATGAAATTGTCGGCTATCGTGAAAATATGTGCACGTCTTTTTATAGGCATGAAAACTTAAGTATCTTGTTTAGTCTTTGAAATACACTGGGTGGTACAAAACCTGCCGTACTGACGTTGTTCAACTGATTTCAGGTTACATAGATACTGGCATAGCTTGCATCAATGCTTTTTTGTTTTGCTTTTCGTAGTATCTGCTGTTATGACTTATGATCCTTACTTAAAGGGAATCCATTAGAAGATAACCTGATTCTGTTCTTTCTAATACTATCTTATACAGGATCCAGCTTATCGAATTCTTGATATTGGATCACTTGTCATCATGGCCCAGTGACCAACAATTTGAAAACTGTATGCTTCACCTTTCCCTTATTTATTTGTTACTAGGTCTATAATCAATTTGCTTGAATCATCCTTGTCGCGGCAGTACCTTATGGGCTATATTTAATAGTCTTTGAAATCTATTTCTACATTCACTGTCCATGCAAACACCCAATTAACACTTTGTTCAACTTTTGCAGCACTGTTTGAAGAATGGGTGACATCCATAATTCATGCACGCAAAGGATTAGAGCTCCTGGAAACCAGGAACGGGCTCTATATACTATATATTGACCGGGTCTTAGGACAACTGGTTAAAGCAGTCACAAAACTTCCTTTATTACAGAAGCCTAACCAAGAACTTATAGATAAATTGTTCCACTGAATTGTACTGAGATACCCCAAAAGTAAGCTTTCACTCATAAAGGCTGACGGTCCCTCCAAAACGAAATGGTGGAACTTAAGTTTGCCTAACTGAAATGAAACATGTATTCATTAGGATATCATTTTACCAGCTCGTAGCATTTATCAGCATGTCTTAATGGGCGCATCCGTATTTGCTCACTGGGGGTGCGATGGTATTTCATTTACTGCATCCTGCTAGCCTCTGCCTCATTTATTTCAGTTCCCCACCAAATGCCTCTAGTTTGTCTACTTGTGAATTGTAAGTTGTTAGCGACCCTTTTGTGATCACGATAGGTTAGTACTTAGTACCAAGGTCATTTTAATGTAAATCTGGAATAATTATGTTCAGACGATGAAGTAAGTTGGATTCACCAAATGCTGTTACGGGCACGAGTAATATCTCATATTATAGTCCTTGGATTTGTTACTGATGGGTGGGTATAAGTATAACTAGCAACTAGCAACTAGACAAGTTTACATCTGCAAATTGATGGGTTACAAGTAATTTTGCAGCGCTACTTGAAAGGAAAAAGTACCGGATATGATATATGAAAGCTCAGATGCAGAGGTTTCCTCCATTGACCTTAGCATAATCAGGTCACCAGAGGGTGGAGGGTTTAGAGATGGATACAGAACACATGATGATTAGCTTAAAGTGTGGACAGACGGCGGATGGAGGTCGTGAGTCTTTTTTAATCCCATATCTCTGCAGGTCTCTGGATTCAAAATAATATTCAACACAGTATTCCATTACAATACGTGTGGATAAGTCTGTCAACAAGGT
>JAWWMW010001629.1:67818-79793 GCA_035048345.1 Echeveria elegans | reverse complement strand
AGAGGGCTTAAGGACATGGTGATCATTTAGGCGCTTTTGAAACACCTCCAAGCGAGTTTGGAGTTGCAAAATACTGGCAGCTTTATGTTCAAGGACTGCATTGAGTCTTGAGATGTAATCATCTAACTGCGTGCCTGGTTTATCAGCTTCCACTAAAAGGTTCATTTCCTGTACAGTTAATGATTCAGTATGTTATACTCGTGAGATGGTAACAAAGTAAGAAATCAATCTAGATATTATTGAAACTACGGATTTATATTGATAAACTGAATCATAAGACCCAACCTCCCTGACAATTTCCATCGTCTCTTCTACCTGTTGCCGATGAGCTGCAACAAGATCCTCTTCTTCCTGAAAATAGGTGGAGTCATCAAACTTTTTTCGTTTTTATTTTTTCTTCATTTGTCGGGTAAAAGAAGATGCTTCTAATTTCTAACTAGCATTGAACTTACCTTCAAAAGAGCATCAAGCCCGTCATCATAATTTGGAAGATTGGGCTGAGTGTCTTGGGGGTTCCTCTCTTTCACTCTGGTGTCAAATTTTCGTGTTACATCATCTTTAGGCTTAGATAACCTTGCTGGGGGTTCCTCATATTTCTCCTCATAATAGTCATAATCCTCATCCCCTCCTGCTATTTGACTCTCATGATAATCTTTATACGAGGATGTGATCATTTTGCTTTCCTCCCTGCCACTGGGAACACGATCCACTACCTTAGAAGGTGGAGTTGGTTCTCGTTCTCTCTGTTTTTGCCATCCAAATCTGTTCTTTCCGTTATATGCTTCAGTGAATCCATCCTCGGCGGATGCTTGATTCTGCATCACCGATGGGAAGGACAAATTGGTCGACTCCCTGAGGTTTGAAGATGAAGGCGTGATCTCTTTCTTATAGGTATTCCCTTTGGATAGACTTTTCACCCTGAAATTTCAATCATATTATTGTTATCTTTTGCGTAATAAACTGTCGGCACAGGCCCTGTTAATAAGCTTACCTGTCAGCATATCGTAACGTGTTAAGTGTATGCTCGCAGGATCCTGACCCCGGGGAAATGCAGGATATCATGACAGTCCTTGAATCACCAACAAATGAATCTCTTAGTACTTCAGTCAGCTTACTTCCTCTAAAAGGAATATGGCCTTGGTCATTGTCCAGTGCTCGGATGCACTCTTTCAAAGCAAGTAAGCTTTTATTTATTTCAGCACCTTCCATTCTGGATATACATAGAATACTGTAAGCGCACAAGCCATTATGCCTGTAATGTACCAACTGTAGGTAACCACAACAAAACAACTAATGAATTTAACCGCGTGTACTTAAAATTATAGATTCCGAGCCTCAACGCTAGAATCTCAAGTTAACCTTGTAAAGAAAAGGCTCAGGTAAATGAAGAAAAATAACTACACTTAAAATGGGCGAATACTCATAAGGAAGAATAAGTAAACAAGCAAACCTTGTTTGCTTGTCATTGTCAGTAGTATCAGCACCTCGTTCACTTCCCGCAAGATCTATAAATGATAGTTTTCCAACAGGCCTAGCAGGTTTTGACTCACTTCCATCTGCTGATCTCTTGATAACAAGTTGAAGAATAGCATGTGATCGGGATGATTCTTCATTTGCACCAGTGGTGCCTGTACTCCTTGCGGAGCTTCCCTTTTCTATGAGATCCCTAATTGTTTCAACATCTGACACTCTGTACTCTTGCAAGCCAACAATGCAAACCTGCTGTTTCCCATCTTCCCTCATACAGAGTTTTCTGAAAACATAGAAATCATGTTTTAGTAACAAACAGTAAAATGGAACCTTTTTAACAGTAAACAAACTGGCGCAAATATCATACCTCCTATCGCCAAGGAGATCATACAGTTTTCCACCATATATTTCAAAAAAACTGAAATACAATTGAAAACCTTGGTTATGATAGTTGTAATGCATTAATCTCAAGATATCTTGGGATGCTTTGAGTGGCAGAGGCTGCATGGTAAACGTTTTCCCACTTCCTGTGATTTAAAGTCAACTTATGTCACCCACAAATATTTGTTATCCAGATGAATGTATCAGAAAATATATATAACAAGGCCATGGATCGGGTCTGACAGAGGTATGGATACCAGTCCGGATTCTTAGCAAGGTATACATATACTCCCGAGCACAGATAATAACAAAACATAACAGAATGATAGATGCAGTCTCCCATCCACCTATGGGTATGCTAGAATTTTATATTGCATTTTTTCGTCAGTTTTTTATATTATTTCAGGTCACTGTCATCTATCGTAAATTAAGGCATATACAAGTTATACTCATCCTGACAACTTACGGTATGCCTTTTATCATGGACCATCTAACAATTAGTATCATTTTAGACTTTCCCAACAGATGGAGCAAATTCCTCTACGAGGGAGTATAAGCATGAGCATCCATATACTCAATAATTCGGATACTCTGAGAAGCCATGCTACATGCTACTCCTGACTAACGGATAAAAGTATACAGAAGCTTACCAAAGATATAAACAAATTCAAGAAAGTTACCTGTTTGTCCATAGGCAAAGCATGTTGCCTTGGTTTTTCGAAAAATTAATGGAACTATTGGTTGGACAGTCTCCGAGTAAACCTACAAAAGAAATACAAAGTGTTTGGAAAATTATGGATCTTGCCTAAATTCTGAGGCGCAACCAGTCATTTGCTCTAATGATCCAGATATTGTATACATTCTAGCATGTCAATGCACCCTTACTTCTTCGTTGGAAACTCTCTCATCCAACACAGCATCAAAAACAAAGTCGTGCTTCTCTACATATTCTGTAAGGTCAACCTGCATTAATAATGACTGCTATTAACCAGTGTTGAGGTAAAGTGTAGTAGTATATATTTGAAGTGATGAAGACAGATGTGTAATATAAGATTTTCACAAAACCATAATAAGGTGGTTTGACTTCCTACTTGCAACAAATTGGTTGCCAATAGCCTAATCTCAGAAAATTTGAAGAATGAGTCAGCTAGTACATGTACATGAATTGAACAATATAAATACACGGACATGGATTTATGCAAAGATAAAAAAAAAAGCTTATTAGCCACTAAAGCCCTCTCGGGTACTTTTGAAATGATATGATGAGCCAACATTTTGGCCTACGAAACATAAGCTAACCCGCACACTTAAATTGCATAGAAATGATTTATGAATGTGTTAGCAAACAGAAAATGCCATTTGGTAAATCAAAGAAAACTCACTTTAAACTTTGTTTCATGAACTGTGAGAGAGTTTGAGCGGTGCTCAATGGATATTATATCCTCTTCTTTCTTCACTGTTTCCTTTTTATTGAGAGGTCTCTTGCGGACCTGTACCGAAACATAATTACACCACAATTCCACAAGTTGAGATTGGGATATGATAATCAATGAACAATATTCAAAAGACAATTATTTTATATAAAAGTGGCGACAGTATTGTAATGCGAGCTGTGATGAAGGGAGGAGAGACGACTAACCACTACTTTAATCTTGGCAACATTATTGGCCTTCTCCTTATCTGCTGCAAAACTTTTAGTGGGACTGTTTTCCGTTGGTCCTCGAGATTTGTTCAAAAGTTTCTCAGAAGAAGAATATTGCTCAAAATCATCATAACTTTTTACGCGCATATGGTGCTGGAATGCTGTTTTTTCCAACAGGCTAGGAGCCGCAATCTGAGATGAGAGGGAAAACAGATGAACCACATTATTTTGGCTAGTAACAGAAGGAATTCAATGAGAATGAGAAACATCCGTTATCAAAACACATAAGCACACAATAAATTGAGCATACACAATGGGAAGTTGTAACATGAAAAGCTTGATAGATTGTAGAATAAAAGAAGATTGAGACAGGGGTATGGAAAATTCAGATTGATACCTCAGACAACAACTCAGTGTCTAAAGAGTGCAAATCCAACAAGCCGGAAGTAAACTGTCCAGAAAAGATATCATCATCAGTCATCATCCTGAGGCTAGAGGATCTGATCTTAGGAGACGAAGAGGGATCCAGAAACATATCGCTACCACCTCCTCTCTGCACATTCCTGCTGAATCTGGTCCCACCATCCTGCACAGTAATTGTACAACAATTATTCCAGCAGATGCAAATCGAAATCAGATACATGAAACCCTCTCCATACCTGAATCCATCGAGCGATTGAAGCCGGCGAAGAGTCGAGGAAGTTATCAGAGTGCTGGCGCTGGTGGTGGACGGTGGATCCGGCAGCGGCAGTAGATCGCTGCTGCATCTGACGGCCGCCAAGGCTCATATCTGCTGAGCCGTAAATCGGAGGTCGTGTTTAGAGGTTGAGGTGAAAATGGTTGAGATTGAGATGATTTGAGGTTGATCGGGATGCGGTGCAGGAAGGCGAGGTTTGAATATTAGGGGGATTTCTTCTTCTTCTTCTTCTGGTGTGGATGGGAGACGAGACGACGATGTGAATGAGAGAGTGTGTGAAAACGAGACGGCGACTACTTCAGAGACTTCTTCTGGTGTATATTGTGTGGCACTCTGATTTTTGAATGTTTACGTTTGACTCACGCGCGCTGCTGGGCTGGAGCTATGTTATACTTTTTGGATAATTATATTATTTTTTTGAATAATTATAGAAAAAGATATGTATCTGTATCATAATTTTTTTAGATTATCACTCTATTTTATTTTTTTACTTAAACATTCGCATATTTTCACTTAACAATTCAACAACCTACGTCATAATTAATGATAATTGATCCCTAAATCATAATTTTAAAAATTATATGGATCCGATTGAAAAAACAAAAAATCTAAATTAACTCACATCCTCCACCACCATCACCCTTTCTTTAGGAGAAGGTGGTGGTGGAGGAGATGGATGGGTAAGTGGTGGTGGTGGTGGTGGTGGAGGATGGGGGTAAATTTGTATTTTTTTTATTTTTTACTCGGATCTCTATTATGTTTTAAATTACGATTACTGGGTTAATTGCAGTTAATTGTGACGAGGATGTCGAATCATTAACAGTGAAAACATGCGAGTGTTTAAGTGAAAAAATAAAATGATGGGGTGTCATCTGGAAAAAATGTTAGAGATACGTATCTTTTTATGTAATTAACATTTATTTTTTAAAGTATAATTCCAAAATTTTATCAGCTCTCCACTTTAACTTAATTATCATATACTATCTATTATTTATTTACCAAATAAATGGCCGTCACTCCACTACCTCATGCTTTAAATAGCATAACTATATTATTTTGAAATTAAAGTTTACCCCATATTTGGTTGCCGGGATAAAGGAGGGTTGGAAAGGGAGAAAAAAAATTAATGAATTTTTACATTTGTTTGATCAAGAAAAAAAATAAAGAAATAACAAAGACATCAGTGCTAATATTTAATTGTTTACAAACATCAAAATTGTCACATGTAATTGAATTTTCACCGAAACCGAACTCAACATGGCAAACATATTCGCTACTAGGCCTAACTTTATATATTCAAAGTTTCCTTAAAAAAATATTCAACGAGTTAAATTGACATGTTTAGGCTTAATAAGGTTGTCATATTTCTACCGAACACAAATATTTCTTCTCTCAAAGAGAGATGTGAGATTGCGAACATGATTGTGGTCAAGTGGTTTAGACTCTTGCCTTGGAACCTCAAGCCGGTCTGTGCTTGAAGTGTGTAAAGATAAAAGTCTACCGAATAATTAGTTAGGATAATTGATATTGTAATAGGCTAGCCTCCATTGTAATATCTTCTAATCAGGATAGAAATGCCAGATTATGCGTTGAACAATGTATGAAAATGGATTCACTTCGGACAGGAATATTTATGTGAAGGAAATAATTCTTTCAAACGGTAGTCAACAATAGTCAAAAACATTCATTCATCAAAAATGCTACACACAATTTGACACCAGGGTTGGCGGTCCGGTGGAAATGGGTTCTTCGTATTATCGTATAGTCTTAAGTTCGAAATCTATGTCACTCTTCATTTGCAAAGAAGATGGCAATAAGAATAAGAAAGTGAAAGAAAAATTTACATAGTTTTTTTTATTAGTTAACATCTTATACGAAAGATTTTCATAATTAAGTTTAATTTTCTCTAATTTCATGTTTAGTTGTAGGAAAAAATGAGGGCTGGAAAGAAGAAATCAATGAAAAATGAAAATTTGCATTTGGTTTTGTTGATGAATGCAAATTTGAATGCAAATTGAACTATCAACGAAGAAATCTATGAAAAAACTTTCCTTCAACTTTCTTTGAAGAAAATCATTTTTCTGACAGTTTATCGTGAATTTGATAGATGGGATTGGTCGGAGGGAGGGGTTTTTCGGAAAATGGTTAACATTAAAGAGTTTTTTCGAACAGAAAACAATAAATCGTATAAGGAGAAATGGTAAAATAGTAATTTATCGTTTGCTCCCTTAGAGAGAAATGAAGTGAATTTGGCATGGCACAGACATGACAACCTTGCAGTTTTGGAGAAGATTAGCGGTGGAACAAAACTGGAATCTGCAAAATTCAAGACACTTTTAAACACCGCTTGGTTGTAAAAAAAAATTAAGGAAAAGAAAATTTAAAGAAAAATAAATTTTCCATGAGAATGTTGTAAGGAAAATATGATCTCATTTTGCCTTTTTTTTATTTTTTTATTCTTTACAACCAAACACACATTATATTTTCCCTCAATTTTTTTAAAATTTCATTTTCTCTCATTTTTTCCGCAACCAAACGGGAACTAAACAAACACCGATTCACTATCTTTACCGGACATTGTTCTATAGTTAAAGATCAAGCGCAGAGAGCAATGTACTACTTACGTAGTCCTGTTATAACTTATCCCCTGCAATTCACTTATTCAATGAAAAATGAAAATTTGCATTTGGTTTTGTTGTTGAATGGAAATTTGAATGCAAATTGAACTATCAACGAAGAAATCTATGAAAAAAATTTCCTTCAACTTTCTTTGAAGAAAGTCATTTTTCTGACAGCTTATCGTGAATTTGATAGATGGGATTGGTCGACGGGAGGGGTTTTTCGGAAAATGATTAACATTAAAGAGTTTTTTCAAATAGAAAATGATAAACAGTATAAGGAGAAATGGTAAAACAGTAATTTATCGTTTGCCCCTAGAGAGAAATGAAGTGAATTTGGCATGGCACGGACATGACAACCTTGCAGTTTGGCGAAGATTAGCAGTGGAACAAAATTGGAATCTGCAAAATTCAAGTCACTTTTAAACACTAAGGCTCCGTTTGGTTGCAGAAAAAAAAGTAAGAAAAATAAAATTTAAAGAAAAATAATTTTTCCATGAGAATGTTGTAAGAAAAATCTGATCTCCTTTTGCCTATTTTTTTCATTTTTTTCTTCCTTACAACCAAACACACATTACATTTTCCCTCAATTTTTTTTTAAATTTTCCTTTTCTCTCATTTTTCTCCACAACCAAACGGGATCTAAACAAACACCGATTCATTATCTTTACCGGACATTGTTCCATAGTTAAAGATCAATCGCAGAGAGCAATGTACTACTTACGTAGTCCAGTTATAACTTATCCCCTGCAATTCACTTATTCATGAAGATTCACGACCGAATCAAAGTCCACTTGGATCGAAAACACTCATTTTACTAACAGTTAGATAAAACGATGCATTTTGAAAGTCAATAAGCTTCGTCGTTTTGAAAATGTAACACTACAATTTGTACAGAGCTATGTAAATATTTAGGGTTTTTGTCATGCGTAAAATATGAATTTAATCTCGTAAACTATAATTAAAATTGATATTATCCACGCTCATCATTACCAAGAGACACCAATTTAAAAATATTTTAACAAAAATCTACCCATCGTGAATAATTTCTATAAATTATTAAATTTTGTTTCAATTTTTTTTTTTTTTAAAAAGCTTCACAAAAACGAATATGAAAAATTCACTCGTTCAACTTGGAGATTTTTTTATTAAAATTGAAAATGAATGAGTGAATTTTTATATTTGTTTTTTGATATAAAAATGGCTCGTGCTTTTCGATCTACAAGAACATGTTTTATTGGTTGAAAAATCAGTTATAAAAACATAGGATAAAATCATACAAGAAAACAAAACCTTTTTCATCAATGGGGCATTGGTTGAGGAGTTAGACAAACTTCTCAGAGATCCAGGATTCAAATCTTGCTTACCTAATTGATTTTGTATCAATGCTTAAGGCCTGCACGTTAATAGATATGATTATGTACTTGAATTAGCTAGATATGTTGTAAAAATATTCTTATACAACATGGAACCACCTATCGAAATAAAAACAAAACCTTTTTCTTCTCTTTTTCGTTGTTGCTTCCACGCTACAATAAGGCGCGTGTGTCTGTACTCCTGTCGATAACGGCGTCCCGTACTTTAAACCCATTTATTCACTTTTTGAACAACTGGTTCGCCAATTCCGACGTACTGCGCGTGTCCTCCACTCACATCTGATAAAACACGTAAACAAACAACGGCCCTCTCTGTCACGGTGCCACCCACTCCCACCCCACTTCTCTTACCGGATTCCTTTCACATGTCCGCACCCGGACCGAGCCTCCCATCTTTCCCTCCCTGGTAAGTCTTTCGTTTCATTTAATTACAACAAAATCGGGCCTTGATTCGGACGAGAGTTTTCTGTTTTTTTGTTGTTGTTGGGAATTTCGATGTTTTGGTTTCAGTTGGTGTGACTTGAATGATCTGTGAGGCTTCGGTCGCTTTGCTTGGTGTGTGTTTGTCCAGATCCGTTTCTTATTGCTGGTGAGGATGTGGCTGAGAGATTGAAACATGTTGGATTTTTGTAATGTGGCAATGTGTTTGTAGTTTTTGTTGTTGTTGCGAGTTGAACATTTTTTTTGTTATATGTTGACTTTCTGCATTGTCTTCCGGGCGTCTGTTTTGATTGGGATATTGGCCTTTGTGGAGAAAATGTAAGGTTTAAACTTTGAAATAGCTTATGCTGCTGAGAAGAGTGTCAGAGATAGGTTTTCACCAGTTGCAGTTCTTGGAGAATTACTGTTGTCTTAGGATGCCAGAAAGGCCAGAAATTAGATTCACTTGTATATGGCATTATAATTTTTTAAATTTTCATTCGTGTTTATGTTTTAGTGAACGAAACAATAACTGAATGATATCAATGGATGGGGTTTGTTTCATTGTGGAAGTGCTCTTCACTGTTTATCATGTCTGAATTTCAAAATGTGATTTTGCTTGGTACATTGGTATGGAGATTTTGAGTCACTGATTTGTATTGAGGTTTTGTTTTAATAGCTGCTTGGCTGCTCGAAAGAATGGATTTGAATGAACAGTCCTTTGAGAAACGTAGATGTTGGTTTGAAATAGCCATGTCAGTTTGTACTTATTATGAACTGGACATTTTGCTTCACAGGAAATCTAGATTTATCTTTAAACTGTGCTTCCTGTTTTTATTAATATTTGATGATATTGGCGTGCATAATAGCTGCTGTAACTTATTTATTGAATGCGGTTATTTCTTAAGCTTGCAAGTTCAAACTGGAATTTGGTGTGAGGTTGAGCACCGCAGCTGACAGCCCCTAGACTATCAGTTTGATGACCTCGCCATCTTATTTCTGGTTTGTTCTTCATTCAGCTTGTGATATCCAAAGTCTGCCTGGCATCCATAACACCCTGGAGAAAGGGTGGCCAGAACACACCTCGAAAAATCCTAATTTTGTTCAAAATCAATTCGCATCGGCTAGGCACTGAAGCAGATGGTTCCACCAAACCTCAGGATGATAGAACATTTAAAGGATGAATCAACTTGGAAGCCGGCTGAGAAACAAATCACCTCGTCTTTGTTGAAAAAGCAACAAAGAAAATCTGGAAATCCTACCCACCTTTTGCCATCTGCTGTGCGATTTACACAAGTAAAATCCTCAAGTACTTGGATTTGTAAGAACTCTGCTTGTAGGGCTGTGTTGTCCATCGATGACTCGTTTTGCAAGAGATGTTCGTGTTGCATATGTCATTTATTTGATGAGAACAAGGATCCAAGCCTTTGGTTGGTCTGCGCATCTGAATCCGATGACGGATTTTCATGTGGATCCTCTTGTCATTTAGTGTGTGCTCTTCATCATAACAAAGTCGGTGTAGTTGATCTTGGGCAAGTGATGCAACTTGATGGAAGTTATTGTTGTGCCAGTTGCGGAAAGGTTTCTAGAATTCTTGGGTAAGTGAATCTTTCAACTTCTTAAATATGATGGTAAATGCATATCTGAATGGATCTGAGTAAAAATTGTTGCAGATGTTGGAAAAAGCAGCTTGTTGTTGCGAAGGATGCTCGTCGAATTGATGTCCTTTGCAAGAGGGTACACTTAGCTTACAGTCTCTTAAATAGGACTTCCAGATTTTTACAGTTGCATGAAATTGTCAAAGAAATGAAAGACAAGCTAGAGACTGAAGTTGGCCCACTAGATGGTATTTCAGCTAAAATGGCCCGCGGTATCGTCAGTCGGCTCTCAGTTGCTTGTGAAATGCAGAAATTAATATCTCAGGCTATCGAAAAGGCTGATGAGTGGCTTGGCAATCTCTCCAATGCAAATGGAGTTTGTATAGGTTATGATGCACGTCTTTTGAATTGTTTCATTGGAAATTTGGGAACGTGTTGGTCAGTATTCTGAAGTTTTGTTTCATTTCATTGACAGATGATTCACTGCCTGCTGCATGTAGGATTCTGTTTCAAGAAGTGACATGCTCTGCTGTAATCATCCTACTGTGTGATGTTCCTAATGTGTCATCGGATCAGATAAAAGGTTACAAACTGTGGTATTACAAAAGCGCATGCGAGAATCAAACTGGAGAGCCAGCATATGTCCTCTCAAAATCTCAAAGGAGGGTCTTGATTTCTAATCTTCAGCCATGCAAGGAGTATATCTTCCGGATAGTTTCATTTTCGGATTCTGGTGATTGGGGTCATTCCGAGGCCAGGTGCTTCACGAAAAGCATGGAGGTCTTACCTTCGAATTTTTATCCCGCAGGAAATTCTCAACGTGTGAAGAATACTGATGGCATATCAGGTAAGAAGTCTTATTTGAATAAGGAACTAAAAAATGAAATAGGTTCACGGTCATCTACAGAGTTCCGGATAAGGGATCTTGGGAGGTTTTTGCATTTAGCTTGGGCCCAGGAAAAAGGTTGGTCTGATGAGTTATGCGCAGCTGATTTGGAAAAATGTTACGGTCCGGGTAAAGTGGTCAAATCAGAAATAATGGAAGATCAGTTGTTCCCAGATGCAAGAGGAGGCATCGACTTGAATGTGGTTTCAGTGCCAGATTTGAATGAAGAGCTGATCCCCTCTTCGGATTACAACACCGATGATCATACAGGAACAGATGAGGCATCTCAAGATATAGAGAAAAATGACACGGCCAAATCTCTAGACAGCAGCAACTCTCACACCCAAGCTCCAATGCCATCCGCCAGCGGTCTACTGGTAAAGCCTTGCAGGAAAAGACTCTCAAGCACGAAAGATGACAACCACGACTGCCCCAGCTCATTGATACCTGGGCAGCCACTTCAGACTTGCAACGGATCAAGCAATTTGGATGGGAGCTTTGAGTACTGCGTAAAGACTATAAGATGGCTTGAATGTGAAGGGTACATTAACAAGGATTTCCGAATGAAGCTACTAACATGGTTCAGCTTGAAATCCACAGTTCAGGAACGTACGATAGTCAACACCTTCATCCACACACTGGTGGACGATCCTTGTAGCTTGGCAGCTCAGTTGGTGGACTCATTTTCTGAAATCTTACCCAACAAAAAGCTGTGCAATGGCCCCTCTAACTAGGGTGATTGAACTCGCCCTCTCAAAGTTGATAGGGTAACAAAAATCTGTCTCCTTCATACCCGTTAACGTAATTATTATTTTCCATGTCTGTCGGTACTGGCCATTTATTTATTAGGGAGATGAGAAGAATCTCTACAGCTTAGAAAGACATAC
>JAWWMW010001629.1:26583-42344 GCA_035048345.1 Echeveria elegans | reverse complement strand
AAACAGATACAAAAGGTGTAAATTCAGTAACAATGGAAACATGTTAGAATATTTGCAATGTCGGTTTTTGACAAAAAAGTATTAACATTGTAGTGCCCATAATATAAAATTAAGGTGTTTACTGGTTATTTGACCTTTTACCCAAACTGATCAACAACAATTGAAAAAAGAAGATTCATGTAACTTAACCAATGTCGTATTAGTTTTCTGCAGAACTATTATCAAAATGAAAGACCTCAGTGCCTCTAGTTGACAGTGAATGATTAAAAATTTTGCGAAATATGTATAGTTATTTGCAACAGGGCATAGTTTATATGAAGTTTGATGATGTTGGTTGTTTGGCACACTAGTAATCTTATTCTAGTCCCCATTTGGATCATGTGCGAAATAATTTTACATCATCTGATATGATCCTCCGTTTCTTCCTGGAATCACATTGCTCTGCCTATGTTGCTGGATGGGCTGTCTGTGACCGGTCCATGTCTTATATTGACGACTGGTTTAGAGACCACCTGATGAATTAATTATTTAAAACTCCCTGGTTTAATTAGATGCCGTGTTTAAGGTTTCCAAGTTTGACTGTTAATGATTTTTGTATTGGCAAATATGGCATTACAAGTACCTTCTTTACATTACAAAGAGGATTATCCCCATGGATAATACAAGATGATCATTTCAAACCTAACCTCTAGCATGTCAATAAAGTGCTCTTATCTTAAGGGTTTTGCACAAAATTAGACTAGCAGCTCTCTATTTTATTAACTCTTTATCCTTAAAATCTATTATATAATACAATACAGAGTGAACGAGGGGCTCATCAAACATGAACGACCCATTTTGTCCTTATCCTCTTATTTAATTTACAGTCATTCAAACAAGCTCTGACTCAAACTGCTCTTCATCCCACATCGCTTACAGTACTTTACGAACTTGAAAAACATATTCTATATAAATCATATCTACATATTCAAGTCTCTCACGCAACCTTCCAATGCTTGGATAATGAACTATTGTTTGACCGGTTCGATTGCGCATTTGGGACGACGGAAACTATTGTTTGACCGATTTCATTTACTTTTTGAAATTAGTGCAATAAATGCATGTCCACATCGTTTTTCCGTCGGGACGACTAGCAACACACTAGTAACACACTAGTTACAAATAAAAGGTTGGATAGTGCAAAAATGCAAACAAGATATCTTAGGGAAGCCGCACTTGGCATCATCAAGTAGTAAACCAAAACTAATAAATCCTTAAAACTAAACACCCCATGTTAACATGGATTAATATATATTTGCACTTGATTTGTGTTGTGAATGCAAAGTCCATTAAGTTAGACTAAACAGAAGGTGTGTTAGGCCAGAAAGTGACTGTTGAAATGGACTCCACCAAGTGCCACACGGTGCCCGGCCGACGTGGCATTCCCCTGTTTCCACTTGTTTACTTCCTGATGGTTGATCACTCCACATACCTCATAGCATCCAACCATATTTTCTCATATGAACAATTTCAACCTTTGTTAGGTCCAAAAAGAAACACAAACGGATTACCTTGTACTGTATATAATAACTAACTACTGTTTCATACATTCAGCCAAACAATCTCTTTTTCACTTCTCTCTCTCCTCTTCTGCTAGTTTTTCTGCATATGTCTGTCCAGAACTCTTTTTTTATTATTGAAGCTGCTGTGCTGATATTTTAGAAACATGGAGCTGCGTTATATGGTCAAAAATTTCAACCTTTGCTGGTGTTTCTCATTGATTTTAATGGATTTGGCGCTCATGGGTCACGGAGCGAACATACTGCAAGACAAAGCTTCTCTGTTGTCATTCATGGCAGGTATAGTAGAAGACCCAAATCAGGTATTGGCTGAGTGGAACAACACCTCTTCATCCGGAGCTCAAGTATGTAACTGGTTTGGCGTCAAATGCAGCAATGGAAGTGCTGCAAGAGTTATAGAGCTTGATTTAAGTGGATGTTTTCTTGTAGGAATAATCTCATCATCTCTTTCATCCCTTGCTTATCTATCAGTGCTTGATTTATCGAGAAACTTCTTTGAGGGCCAAATTCCATTAGGCCTTGGCCACATTTCCAGCCTCAGGCAGCTTAGTTTGTCTTCAAATGTTCTCAAAGGGCCCGTGCCAGACGACTTGGGTATGCTTGAAAAGTTAGTTTATCTTGATCTCGGGAGCAATAGGCTGAGTGGCGAGATTCCTTCGACGATCTTCTGCAACATGTCTCTGGAGTACATTGATCTGTCTAACAATACTCTGAGTGGCGCAATTCCATCAACCAATCAATGTGAGCTCAAGGAGCTGAGGTTCTTGCTCTTATGGTCTAATAGGCTCACTGGCCAAATCCCTTCAGGACTTTCCAACTCCACAAAACTCGAATGGCTCGACTTGGAGTCCAATTTGCTAAGTGGGGAATTACCTGCAGAGATGGTACGAAGAATGCCTTTTCTCCAGTTCCTGTACTTGTCCTACAATGAGTTTGAGAGCCATGATGATAACTCGAACCTTCATCCATTTTTCGCTGCTTTGGCGAATTCTTCTAATCTTCAAGAACTCGAGTTAGCAGGAAATAATATTGGAGGAAAGTTGCCTCCTGTCATTGGCAAACTCTCCAAAAAGCTTGTGCAGATTCATCTAGATGATAATCTACTCCATGGCCCAATCCCTCCGCAAATATCGAACCTTGTCAACCTCACCCTCCTTAACTTGTCTAGCAATCTTCTAAATGGTTCCATCCCATCACAGCTTGGAAAGATGTCTAAGCTGGAGAGGCTTTACATGTCAAACAATTCACTATCTGGGTCAATCCCATCTGATATTGGAAACATTCCTCATCTGGGTCTGCTGGATCTCTCCAAAAACAGACTTTCCGGTGCTATACCTAACAGCTTCGCAAATCTGTCTCAGCTTAGGAAGCTTTTGCTCTATCAAAATCAGCTTTCGGGCGTGATCCCAACAGGGTTAGGAAACTGCACCAACTTGGATATTCTAGACCTTTCTCATAACTCAATTGTTGGGATGATACCATACCAGGTTGCAGGACTTAGGAGCTTGAAGCTGTACTTGAACTTGTCTAGCAATTACTTACATGGACCAGTACCGCTTGAGCTAAGCAAAATGGACATGATCCAAGCCATTGACCTGTCGTCGAACAATCTTTCAGGCTCAATCCCCACACAACTCAGCAGCTGCATTGCATTGGAGTACTTGAATATTTCCAACAATTTATTTGAGGGGACTCTCCCATATTCTCTTGGCCAACTTCCTTACCTTCAGGTGTTGGACATGTCCTACAACAATCTTAGTGGCCAGATACCTCAAACCTTTCCGAGATCATCAACTCTTAAATTTGCCAACTTCTCTTTCAACAGCTTCACTGGTAATGTTTCAAAAGATGGTGTGTTTTCTTTGCTGACAGTTGACTCATTTTTGGGTAACAATGCGTTATGTGGGATGATCCTTGGCATGCCAAGGTGTCGCAAAAGGAAGTATAGTGTTCATCTTCTACCTATTCTCCTGATTCCTTTGTCTGTAATATGCATGGTTTTCATATTTGGATACCCCTTTGCGCTAAAAGCACGCATTAAAAGGCCAGTGATGACACTCAGCGGTGGCCGAAACTTGGATGAAACCAGTGATGGTAAAGGAGAGTATAAGTACCCGAGGCTGAGTTACAAGCAGCTCATTGAAGCAACAGGTGGTTTCTGTAGCTCGAGGTTAATCGGGTCAGGCCAGTTCGGGCACGTGTACAAAGGAGTGCTCAAAGATAATACAAATGTCGCCATCAAAGTTCTAGACAACTCAAAGGCAGGAGTAGGAGACCTTTCAGGGAGTTTCAAGAGGGAATGCCAAGTTCTGAAAAGGACCAGGCACCGAAACTTGATTAAAATCATTACAATTTGCAGCAAACCGGACTTCAAAGCGCTGGTGCTACCGCTGATGTCAAATGGGAGCTTGGAGAGGCACTTGTACCCAAGTGAAGGCTCAACTCACATTTTGACCTTGGGTAGAGTCATTAGCATTTGCGCTGATGTGGCTGAAGGTTTAGCCTATTTGCACCATCATTCGCCTGTCAGAGTCGTGCATTGTGATCTTAAGCCTAGCAACATTCTCCTCGACGAGGATATGACTGCTTTAGTTGCAGATTTTGGTATTGCAAGACTGGTGAGAGTCGCGGAAGAGGACAGTTCTGCTAATGAACCATGCTCCTACAACTCCACCGATGGCTTACTTTGCGGATCTATTGGCTACATTGCTCCTGGTTCGTCCCATATCTACCTTTCATGTAGTCCTAAAATATTTGTTTCATGCGCAAATAAAGTTTTAATTATTTGTAGAGTTATTTTGGTGATCTAATGAGCCTATGAAATTGCAGAATACGGGATGGGAAAGCGAGCTTCGACGCAAGGGGATGTGTTCAGCTTTGGAGTCTTACTACTAGAAATAATAGTAGGAAGGCGGCCAACAGAAGTCGTGGTTGATCAAGCTTCCAGTTTGCCTGAATGGGTGAGGAGTCGATTCCCAAACATGCTAGATCCTATTATCTCACACGCTCTAACAAGGTACACTCCTCCACACTCAGAGTCTGATCAAACATGGCGCGATCTGGTGACGGAAGTAGTCGAACTTGGTTTGTTGTGCACCCAAAGCAATCCTTCTACTAGACCTACCATTTTGGATGTTTCCATAGAAATGAACAGATTGAAGCAACAATGTATTGCCAACCCTTCATTGCAAATTATCCTTGAATGACTGGGAAGTATTGTATTACCTCTTGATGATTTTTTGTTGCTTGGTTTCTAAATACAAAATGTACAGCTCTGTTCCTTCAGCTCAACTACTTCCATGAAATTAAATTTTGATTTTTTTTTTCAATTCAATTTAAATTCACTTTCAAAAGCCTAATATAAATTACTTGGTTACCTTAAAATGAGTGTAACAAAAAGAACAATATTGGAAGAAGAGAATCACAGTTTTGGGAAATAAGTGTGTACCTTTTGGATTGTGCCTAAATTCGAAGCGTCGCGTTTCTTTAGCAATTTGATATCAGATTGTATTGTACTTAACTGTTTCTGTATCTCATACAGCAATTCCTTTAAAAACCCAAATTCTTCTGCAGGCAATGGAGTTATATCTGTCCTTTTATATTTGCACCAGTTGTTGCAAGCTCGATTCGCTCTATTCTCTTACTGAGTTGTTCAAAGTCTGTTCTTGATTCAGTGTTAGTAATTGCAGAATGTGCACAAGCCAAGTTGTAACGGTCAAGAGTCCTCCTCCCACTTGATTTAAACAATTTTTTTTCGGGGCTTAAGGCGAAACCTGGTTTAGGTTCTGCTTTGAAAAGAGACTTGATTACAGTGAGAGAATCAGGCTTTTCAAGCCCTCCAGTAATTTTTTCCTCAGACTCTATCTTTCGTTTCCCATCAACATTGCGATTTGCGAACACTTCAGTCACTTCAAATATATCTTGCACTTTATATGAACTTAAAGAAACATCCAACGTTTTACTTGGCTGAAAAGGTTTTATCTCCGGATTCTTTTTAACAGCATCAAGGCATGAATTAAGCGCGTTTATGCTTCCTTGCGAATGTAATGGACCCAATGAATTATTTCGCCTATTCATCCTTCTTACATTTGAAATTCCCTTTACCTTCTCGTCCAGCTTTTTTATTTGTTGCCAGTAGGTGTCGATATCTGGAGGCTCAGTACTGCCAACTTTCAGCTCTTGATCGACTCCAATAGTTTTAGTTTCATCAGAAGGATTTTTTATTTTTTTATTTTAATTGTTAAGTTTTAGTTTTACATTTTTAATTAATTTTATTGTGAGTATTAAATATTTTTTATTATTTTTATTGTAATGGATATGATTGTACTGATTAAAATTATAATCAGACCCCAAATGTTTCTAAAAATATAATTAAAAGACTAATTACCGTTAATTTTAACGGAGAGTGTCGAATTGTTAACGCCGGAAAGATGAGGGTGTTTAAGTGTGAAATTAAAATGAAGGAGTGTCATCTAGAAAAAGTTACACATACGAGTCTTTTTCTTAAATTAACTCTTTTTTTTTCTTCTTCCGAAAGGGCGGCCATTGATAAAGAGAGTTTAATTATTATTATTGGGAGTTTTTAAATGGTCTTTGGAACTTTATGAGTTTGTAACGGCTATATTGTCATGTAAAGTTCAGTATACTCGTTTGTATGATTCTTTTGCTATTGACGAATCGCGAAACTTTTGACGCACCGGACAAAGCAAGACTCGAGCGATGAACACGAACTTACTTTCACATCCGCTTTTTATATTTTGGGACAAAATTATGATATTTTTACTGCAAGTGCAGCACATGTTTTTCAACTCCGATCTACAGAATACACACCAACTTATGAGCTGCTTCTAGCAGTTAATTCCGCACTGCTTCACATCAGGCCCCTTGGTTTTCACTACAAAAGGATCTATCCTCACCCAAAGCAGCGAAAAGATAGAAGCCAAGAGCACGGACCAGATTACTACAATGGTAGGGGTTCTGTTCTGTCTTCCCATCAGACCTTTCAGGAATGGATACAGATGCACTATCACCCAAAATGAGAAAAACAGCTTCCCAAACAATGGCCCCCACGACTGGTATCCGTTGCTTATCGCATCAGAGATCCCAGCCACGACGCCTATGATGTTTATTACAAGTAGGGTTGTTGGTGGGATGAGGAGTGTTGTCCATTTGAATGCATAAAGCTCCCCAAAGTCCCCGTCGTCTGAGGCTTTGGACGTAACCGTGAAGTTTGTATCTATGCCTGCAAGGACTTTGAGTAGACCTTGAACAACCGCAAACAAATGGGCTGATACACCGCCAATGACCCAGAATTGCTCATTTCTCCACCATTCCTCGATGCTGACCCCGCTCCACCGCAGCTCCAGTATTCCGGTTGCAAAGATTGAGATAAAGAGAGCTATGAAGAACAAGCTGGCAAAGGTACTTATCTATGAAGAAGAAAAAAACACAACAGATTATACTCTGCATTAATGGTGACTGTCAATGAAACAGTGCTAAAGCCTAAATATGAGGTTCGGGATGAAACTTACTGTGGGCATTATAAACTTGCCGGTGAGAAGGCAGATGGCGGGGAGTGTGCAGTAAGCAAGAAGAGGCAATGATGTGAATGGATAGATGGTCGTGTTAATGTAAGCAAAGCGCTCGAGCCACTTGAGATTTCCACCCTTGTAACCATATAAAATGGGGCTGTGGCGACTAAAAAATATCTCAACTGATCCGAGCGCCCATCGGAGCACCTGGTTCAGCCTGTCTGACAAGTTGATTGGAGCTGAACCCTTGAAAGCTGGCCGCTTTGGCATGCAGTAAATAGACCTCCATCCTCGGCAGTGCATTTTGAAACCAGTTAAGATGTCCTCAGTGATGGAACCATAGATCCAACCCAACTACATATCCCATGGCAAAAGATTTAGTGACCTGACACCAGTAAGTTTTAAAAAAACGATTCTGCTAGGAAGTTCTTGGTTACCTCAGTCCCCCATTCAGTTTTGTCTTCATAGCCACAGCTGATGACATGGATAGCTTCCTTCAGCAGCGCAGCAGGGCTCGAGGAAGGAGGGACACCGCCTTCTTCCATCAACGTTGAGGTGACAAAAATAGCAGACTGCCCAAATTTCTTTTCAAAGTTCATGTGGGACATGAGAAGTTCCTTGTCCTCATCATAACCTATAGGAAATGACATGAAGGTCAACATTACTGCTGAGAAAAAAAATAACCTCAAAGTTAAGATGAATCGTAACACAGAGACGTAGGGTGACCTGGTAGACTCCCGCCATTACTATCACCGCCATTTTTGAAGGACTTCGGTAGCTTCTTGCGTCGACCAAAACAAGGACAGCAGTCGCAGCTGACCATCTTGGGGCGCTTAGGACCTTTGGGAGGACTGTAACCATATAAAGCCTGCCGTCTAAAGACACAGCCTGTGCCCACATAGACCGGTCCTTGAATTCCATCCAAGCCTTTCATGTTAATCTGAACAGTCCAAGATTGTTAAATATCTGATGTATGAAAAGATGAAACTTGAAAGTGACTGACAGTTTTTGACGTACATCAAAGAAGACTGTATTGCGGTTAGCATAGCGATCATGTGCATCTATTCCATCGAATCTCTGAGGGAACTGGACATAACAAACTTTACGGCCTATCTGGGGGTCCATCAGGAAACACATTGCTTCTCTTGCGGCCTTACTGTTGTTTATGTAGTGATCACAATCCAAGTTCAGCATAAATGGTGCATTTGTCAGCACAGCAGACACTCGAACCTGGAAGCAGATAAGAGAAACAACAAATGACTGAAATCTAAAGTTTCCACAAGTTCACTGACATTTTTTTTGCAACAGAGCAGCCAAGTTCAAAAATAATTTACCAAAGCATTCATGGCACCAGCTTTCTTGTGATGCTGAAAACCAGGCCTCTTCTCACGAGACACATAAACCAATCGCGGGAGCTCATGTCCCTCAGCGTCTAAACCTCCACTGTGGCCAAGAAAGACTTGGATCATACCAGGATGATCTTTAGTATTGTTGCCAGGCCATGGTGTGCCATCTTGCATTATCCAGCCCTCTGGTGGCACCTTTGTTGCCTTAGCAACCAATGCATTGATCCTAACCTTAAACTCCTCGTACTCTCTCTGGCAACAACCAGAAATATCATTTGATTACATTTTCTATTGGAAGATATTGAATTTTTTTTTTCATAATAGTGATGAGATGTTTACCTTCATAGCACGGCGTTCCTTGACGAAAGTGGGCTGAACCTTATCCTTCAAGTAGTCAATTTTCTGAGAAAAATACATCTCTGGGGCACGAGGCTCTATAGCGAATTTCTTACAAAATGGCACCCATTTCCGAGCAAATTCAGCAGTCTCAGATAATGCCTCAAAAGTAAGCATGGATGCTCCGTCATCAGAAACATAGCATGAAATCTTGTCCACTGGATAGTCCATTGCCAAGATCGAAAGCACTGTGTTGCCTGTCACTAATGGTGGCTCCTTCATCGGGTCCACAGTGCTGACAAAGATGTCAACTGGTGCAAGCATGGATGGCTCACCCTCACGTTCATACCTGCATTCAAAAGTCATAATTGCAACCTAGACATCACTCTGAATCATAAATTTGAGAAAAAATTATCTTAGCTATATCAAACCTGAGGGAAAGACGATCAAGATAGGTCTCACGGTCAATAGGGAACCACTTGGGGAACTGGTCGAGAATCCATGAAATAGCGAACCAAATCTCGCATATAATAGAGGTTAGCCACAAGCCAATGGCATCATGCACCGGGTTAAGAATTCTGTAGCGCAAGAAAAAACCAAGAATGACCAGTCGAGCTACAATGACCATCCTATACGGATTGATTTTGCTGGATGCTATTGGTACTTTTCGCGACAATGGCTGCCTTGCTTCATCTATCCTGCAAGATTACAAAGTCAAGAAATAATATGATATCTGAACAGGCATGCTTCCAGAAACAGAATAAAAGGTTCAGCTGAGATTCACTATTTACATTGCCATGTCTGACTCGCTGACATCGTCTTGTTCAGGGCCTAAATTTCCTTGCTGCATAAGCTTCCAGTCATCCATTCTTTCCTTCCATCCACCATCTTTCCTGTCATCCCACTCATTTCCTGAAATGGAGTTACTGATTGAATGCCAAGTGCTTAACAAACTCATTTGCTTCTTACAAACCGAAAAGAAGATCATAAAATCTTAAGGGGAGCCATGAGTTACACAGGTCAGAGAACTTAACATTATTGTTTTCACTTACCAGGCTCCGATTCTGGGTACGGATGTACACGCTTATGCAGAGCTGATATCATGGCATGCTCTCTGTTTGTTTCCGAGGATATTGGGTACTCACCACTTACCTACAGTGGGGTATAAAGTTAAAGTGCGAGTTCTTTAATCGACTTCCATTTTAAATTTCCGTCACAGGAAACTTAATGTGAAGTAAATGCATAATGAGTTTCAGTATATTCCATAATATTCAATTGAAAAGTCCAGTTTTTATTCTATATAGGTAATGTTTTATGGTTGGGGTTCTCACATATTTGGAGCCGACACCGATGGATGGAAAATGCGCATTGTCATCATCTTCATGTCCTCGACCATAGCTCATTTTTCCATGCAGCATTGCCTCAACCTTATGTGTCTGCTTGGTTTGTTGATCATAGTTGAACTCATGTTCGATATCATCTATATCCTCCTCGTCTTCATCTCCCTCAACTCTAGCACTCCCTGAAAGAAAGGAAAAGTAAAATGAAATCAAGCAACAAGCCTGATACTCCACTTAGGCACAACTGCTTAATGAAATAAAGATATGAGGACCATAAGAGCGCCAAACTTCAGTACCTTTGAGACGCTTGTATCGAGTCTTGCATTGTGGACACACCTGGTTCCCCTCTCTCCGCTCATACTCGTAGCAAGTGCGGCATACAGGGAAGCCACACTCATTGCAAGCCACGAAAAGATCTCCATCAACCGTCAGGCCAATATCATCTCCACAGATTTCACACACCTGACCGTCTAATGGCTTCAGTGGCTTTGGCTGTAAAGAAATCATCAAAAAATGAATTTGGCTGTTATAAAGTGTCGTTCATCTAATGTTACATGAGTCATTAACCACAGTGGGCATCAACTATCATACTACTGAATATCAAAATAATCAAAAATCCAAAACTAACGGACTTACCTCCTCATGCCCATGAATGACCACAAGTTCATTCCGATTATGTGATCCAGCCACAAGTCCTGCACTGGCTTCCATGGCGACAACCAGTGAGAGATCAAAGGGGGGTCACTGCAAGCAATGTTAGAATTTCAACTGTAAGACATATGAATTGTGTAACCTTGTGATGTATACTAGCCCTTTTCTACAACAATTGGTGCAATATAATATGTCTCTCACCTAATTGATTGGTACAATAGAATGGATAAAAGTGGACCTGAGATGGTGGCGCACAGCTCCCATTTTGGTGGCCGTTTGGTTAGTTGCAGAGTCCCCATTTTTGTTGCCTCTAAGCTAAGCTTTCTTTTATGCTTCAAATTACAGCATGCCCCCATGCCCTGATTACAAAAATAGTTAGTATTTTTATATAGCTTATCTTAAGCGGATTAATTAAAATCTGCACTAGCTCAAAACAAATTTCACAGTAACATAGATTGATTAGAATGTAAGGAACATAAGGTTCAACTCCGAAGTCAGACATACCTGTCAAGAAGGTTGTTACCTCACATCATCTATTTGTCACAGCTGCTGGATATTTTAAAGTTGAGAATTCAATATATACATTGCTGAAATATAGAAACATCATAATGAAAATTCCTAATAATATCAAATTTGGATACAATAAGCCTTCAACTATAGACATTCCACAATACAACAGTCAACAAATAGGTTTGATCTTTCCATAGTTGCCATTCATAGCCATTCCAGTAAAGCAAGACACCACTGCTGCACCCAGCTTCGAAAAATGATAGAATCCCCATTATTCATAAAGGAAATCACAATTTCCAGGGTTGTCGGCCACAAGAGGTCTGAATAGCAGGGCTCGACAGATACGGGCCATCTGTTAATGCATTGGTCCTCTTCTAATGTATGTTTTTAAGATCATGCTTCGGCTTGAACCCCAGCTGACACTTCAGATACTTCTTGCTTCTCCTTCTTCTTAGGCGCGTCTTGAGTTTTTTGAATCGTGGCCTTATTTGGAATGATAACTATGAACAAATTCTTATCTTTGAAGTTTTTGCTTTCTTCTGTCCCCAACTGCGAAATTAAAATAACATGAAACCATTACGCAACTGTCTGGACCTATTAAATTGACAGTTGAGAAATATGATCATATACTTCACTGAAAAGAGTTGTAACACATATGATATGAGCATTTAGGAACTACTTATATGGCCACAGCCCTATAGATTTCTAAATATAAGCTCCTGTCACTCTAAGATTACATTTCAATAAAGGAGAATAAATAGTTAATAAGCATACCTCCCCAATATCAGTTTGAAATTTTCTGAGTAACTCGATAGCTATATTTCTGAACTCAACATCACGGCCTTTCAAGTTCACAATGATCTTAACCTACATCAAGGAAAGCTCAGTTAGACAAAATTTACACTCATCAGTACTGTGAATTAGCGAGATCAATGAAAGAAATTGCACCTTATCTCCGTCAGCTAAAAACCTCTTTGCAGCTCTCAGGCGCACATCATAGTCATGTTTATCAATTCTATATCTGAGACATTTCAAACATAGAAAATGTGAGCACCGGGAAGCATAAACCTACACTTTCAATTTATAAAGGCAAAAACATTACACATGAATGTCAATGGCGAAAGAATTCGAGGAACAATGGAAAACCTCACTGCTTACCCCATTTTGAGCTCTTTTAAGTCCATCCGAGTGGCTGGTTATAGTCCAAGTCCATACGTATATTAGTATCTATTCTCAATATAATATTAACAGGATGAACAGAAAACATAAGTGAAAAGAAATTCACCAAGACTTTTCTTCTGTTGCTCCCTTTTTCTTTTTTGCAATTCATATCTATACTTGCTGTCAGAAGCAAACAAATATGTAAACAAATAGGGCAGTCTGCAAGTTGTTTGACACTAACAAGTAACAAACTCGTACAAATGGAGGCAACACTCTGCAATCCCATAATACAATTATACAATTAACATCAATCATAACAATTGTGAGTCATGCTAGACATACTGTTTTCTAGAGTCCGATTCTAGTAGGTTAAAAGAACTTGGATCAAGAGCATAACATGAACCAGCCCCAATACTTCCAGAAATCAAGGGCTGAAGATGTATTTGACTTCTTAATCTAACCTATTACAAAAAATCTAAACACAGCACAAATGCATGCACTCATCAGAACAAAATTTGTGGTGCACAAACAATATAACACTTCAATGATAAAGAAATACTAAATATAACTAGGAACTTCAGAGACCCTTAATCACATACCTGTAATCCATTAATCTCACAACTGGAGGTTCAGCGTCAGGTGATACTATCACCTGTATCATTATTTAAGAGTTTCAAACACAATCTCCGCGACCGTAAGGATGAACAGCCTTTACACTATCAAGATACTAAAGTCTAGGGACACACATGATATTATATTTGAGTAGTCCTGAGTACCTAAGTTACAGGTGTAAACAATCCCACATACATTTAACAATTCCATCATAATTCATACCCATAAAATGAATCCTCGAATGAAATACAAAACACTTAATTATTTCATTTCAAAAAATGGGTACCAGATCAAGTTCTGCATCCTCAGCCATCCTAATTGCTTCACTTTTGGAAACCAATCCAACCTGCACCCTACCGGTATTACTGAGACACTTGCACCAATGCTGAATTAAAAATGATGAAAAAAATTCTTATGACTTACCATGTTCTGCTCTGCATCTATCAGCCTCACCGTTGCTGACCTGGAATCACGAACATGAAGGTAAAAATATCAGCAGAAATAACCAATCAAATCCCGAATTCACATAACACGCAATACAAACCAGCTTATCAATTAATGCTAGAAAAATTGGATTCAACTTTTACTTAATCGACCAGATATCCAATGCTTGATCGTCCTCATCGCTGGTCGGAGGAGGTCGCCGACTACCACCAGACGAACCTCTCGAACCGCCGCCCCCACCACCAAACCGCATCACAACCGAACTCGCTCTCAAACCAACTTCCGTAGAAGTACAATAACAAGTTCTCAAGCTTAATCCAAATAACTTCGAATCAACTGACGACGACACACTTTGCTGTAGCTGCTGCGATGTCGAACTGGAAGTCCTCGCCATAAACGACCTGAATGGAAATCCACCGCCTATTCCCGCCATTTCGATGCCTTAGTCCAAAACTGCTCTCAAGTTGCTGAAGTCAGCAATTGTAGTCTGCGTCGCCTTCGACCTTATCCGATATATCGCGCTCCGTACCATTAGGCATTTGTTCGGAAGACGAACAAATCTCAAATGGGCCTATTAAAATTCACGGGCCCAACTATATAGCCCAATAACAATATATTCTCTGGCATTCGGATACGTGGACACAGTCTTACAAGGCATCGTCTCAGAGCGTCTTTTCTAGCACATTCTCCATGAGTACCTTCTCCAAATCTCTTAAAATTAAGTATAAAAATCTTCCAAAATTGGACATATGCACAAATGGAATTCTCTAGCACTTTCTCATTTAGCATTTTCTCCAATTTCTTCCAAAAACAAGCACAAAATGATAGATAGAATTCTCTAACACAAAATCGATTGGACCTATATTTAAAAGAAAAATTCAAAAATAATGATATTATTGAATTCGAACCCGGGACGTAATATATACTAACACCATAATCAGTTGAGCTATAACTCACTGCCTGTCGAACCGACCCCGTCTCGAAAACCCTCGCTCAGTTCCTCTGCTATAAAAAAGTCTCTCCAATTCCTCTGTATCAGATTTCGAAACCCCAATTAGCAATTATCAGTTTCAGTACGTACAAACACAAACTTTTGAAGCTTTCTTTGATTTGTTGAGATAGTGAAATCAAGAATAATGGCGAAAACGGAAGGAAAGGCGATCGGGATTGATCTCGGAACGACGTACAGCTGCGTGGGAGTGTGGCAGAACAACAGAGTAGATATCATCGCTAACGATTAAGGAAACCGCACCACGCTATCATACGTAGCATTTACAGACACGGAGAGGCTCATCGGCGATGCGGCTAATAAGAATCAGGTAGCTATGAATCCACATAACACGGTCTTCGACGCCAAGCGACTTATCGGTAAGAAGTTCTCAGATCCGTCCGTGTAAAGCGACATGAAGCTCTGGCCTTTCAAGTTCATTCCCGGTCCTGGCGACAAGCCAATGATCGTCGTGCAGTACAAAGTCGAAGAGAAGAAGTTTTCGGCTGAGGAGATATTTTCGTCGATGGTGTTGATCAAAATGCGAGATATCGCTGAAGCGTTCCTCGGCCAGTCGGTGAATAATGCGGTTGTTACTGTGTGCCGGCATATTTTAATGACTCGCAGAGGCAAGCGACTAAGGACGCTGGAATTATCGCTGGGCTGAATGTTATGCGGATCATCAACGAGCCGACGGCTGCTGCGATTGCGTATGGATTGGACAAAAAGGCTTGGTGTATAAGATTTCGACAGTCAGATCTGGTTGAGACGGAGGCAGACGAGGGAATCAAACGGAGGGGCGGTGGTTGCGGCCAACGGAGGCCGAAATGGCAGGATGAAGAAGAGGGGCCATGACGGCCGGTGACGAGAACGATGGAGGAGAAATCGTCCAAATCGTCTCTCTCAACGGTCACCTGTTAGATAAAGATGAATAGGTGAAGTAGGTTCGAGAAACACATTTTAGTGTAATTTTATTTCTCTAAAATGGAATCCAGGACTCAAATTATATTTTAGATTGATCTCGATGAATCAAAGTGCAGCTGCTAATGCATAAAGTTGATTCTATCATGGCTTGACCCCGTCTTATCATCAGAATTTTTGTTTGATATGTATCCCTATCGTCAGATTAAGCCGCGATAAGTACTCGGACCTCCTACGACTTTTTTTCATGTGTAACTAATTTCTAAATTTTAATCATTACAATTAGGGAGGGGATCAGGTACAAAGTGTTGTTAAAATAAAAAGTGTAAAGTAATCATGATGGTTGATTATAATTAGATCAA
>JAWWMW010001629.1:15195-26483 GCA_035048345.1 Echeveria elegans | reverse complement strand
TAGGCATGTATAAACGCACATCTTGTAGCATCTTCTTCTGCCATTCCTAGAAACAGCGCCATGTCCTGAATGCTGATGGTTGAATAAGCCGATTGCAGTAGTTGAAACATTTTCTCAGTGTAACGATCTGCAATAAATTGCATATTTATTGAGCATCCACCTTGAGTGTTTAGGCAACTTAAGGGTAGAAACACAAACAGCATGTTACCCACTTGATGACCCTTTCCCCCCAGATTAAAGCCACTCATTGTTTCAGCAAGTAGATCTAATGTTGATTTCATTAATTATCATTCATAGTTTCCTGTAAATTCCACCCAGTTTTATGATAGAGACTCCTTAACAGTACTAGGAGGTAGCTGTCTATAATTTACTTACATATATAAACATACTGATATCTTTGTTCCCATTAGTAAGGTTATTTTATTATAGTTCTATGGGTTCATACACAAAAGTGCTTGTTTATGTATGACATACCAAACTGAAATTAGGGACTAAACGATCTCAAATAGAAAACAGTCTTGGCAAGACATTTGAGACTAACATCCACCAGATTAAGGTTGGACACGAGTTATGCTGTGCCATCCGTTGTCACGAGGTAAATTACTTGTAGATGTATCTAGAAGGAGCACAGCAATCAAATCTAATGATGATAATGCGATTATCAGAATAGAGAAATCTTAATCTTATGAATGTGAGTCACACATATCTAGCAAAGAATACAATAAAGTAAAAACAAGCAGGAATATTGCAAGAAAGCAAACACTGAGCAAGTAGGAAACCTGTAATAATAAGAGTGAATGATTGGATAAAAGAGACGACCTGAAAAAGCGGAGACGATAATCTGGGCTTGTGGAGTCCATTCAAAAGCGCGAATAGCCTGGTACACACCCTGATAATCATGTAGCCAGAGGCACTGTGCGATCTTCCAAGCAGCAACAGTCTCAGTCACGGCGTCCTTGATGTCCTTGGGAACATATTTCCATAAAAAGCGAGCGCTGTTACTGTTAACACAAGAAGAAAAACAACAAACATGTAAAGAGCAGGAAGCAATAGAATAGAGAAGAGTAGTAAAAAAGTGGTGGTTGTTACAGATCGTCGATGTAAATGTAGCTAAGGAGATGAATAGCGTAGGGCCAGTCATTGTGGTAGGGAACGGCATCGGCGGCAACCTGCAAAGTACATAGAGATCGAAGAGATGAACAAAAGGTGGGTGAGGGAGGGACTAGGGAGGGAGGAATTGTGAGGAGTACCTGAAGCATGGTGTCTTCGCATATATCGGCGATCTTGTGGAACGAGGCGGAGGAAAGTGCGTGGGATAGGGATGACAAATAATCCATTCTCTTCTGGAAATCGCAACCCTAAAACACTCTCTCCGGTCGCCGCTCTTCACTCTTCGCCGTACACGCTCACCAGTCACCGCTTCAAGTGAAACTGGGCTGGGCTTCTTCTAATTTTCTTTAATAAGGCTCCCGTCTGTTGCGAAAAAAAAAAAAGTGGGGGAAAATTTTAAATAAAATAATAATAATTTTTTTATGAAAGTTATAAAGAAAATTTGATCTTATTTTGATTTTTATTTTGATTTTTTTTCCTACAATTAAATATATATTTCATTTTCACTCAATTTTTTTTTATAATTTTTTCTTTCATCTCTTTTTACCGCAACTAAGCGAGACCTAAATTTTCTAATACGAGAAATTGGTATTCTACAAACTGGATAAAGTTAGGCTAAAAACATAATATTTTTGAAAATTATGAATGTTTTAAATTTTGACATGTTTTTTTAATGAGGGGCACGTTAAAGAGTTTAAGAAAAATAATATTAATACGGTATTGTACGCATTAAAAGTTACAAGATGCGTATAAAATAATATTAGTATGTATTTGTATTATAATATTTTTGTTATTTGGGTCGATACAAGTCGATCAAGTGGGTCAAAAAAACAAAATTGTGCCAAATCATCATCAAGCCTATAAGATGATTCTCCCATATAAATAGATCACATGGTGTTTATTTGTGATGGTGGGAAAAAATCTCAAAGAAAAACTCTCACAAAAGCTTTCCAAGCAGTCACAAATACAACACATACGTACCGACTGCTGAGATCACACAATACAGTTATACGTTGACTACATATGTAGCATACAACGTTTGCATACGTCATTCAACATACAAAAGATTGTAGTAAAATTAGGGGAAACAACAAAATTTGTAAAAGCGACACATTTTAAAAATCAAGACATATAAAATTCATTTTTTTCCATTATTTCGTATTATACAAATATTGTGACTACAAATTTGGTGAACTCAACGTGAAAAATATATGCCTCTCATCTCTATTACGACATGTCTCAGCAATCAACCACTCCACACACTCCCAAATAGACGTACGATGCAACTTTGCAAGCTAATTCTACTGCTGTTGTCACTCAAACTACGAGTGTGTGTACCAGGGGAATGAACATTTCTAGCCGAGTTGCATTGAACAAGTATTCTGATTCAGAACGATATTTGTTCATTATCGGGAGGTGAATCGATTTGAGTGACTTGAGTCTCGATCTTGTTTTTGTTCGGACGAACAAGAATAAATGTGGGTGGTTTGATAGAGTGTAATTATATAATCCAACAACTACCTTATTCCCATAATTAATATGTTTTTGCATACGAATTATTATGTTTGGTAGTTTCATGACGCAAATGTATTACGACTTTGTCAGAGCTTAAAACATGATTAGAGCTTTTCTGAGAAGTCATTCAGACAATTCGAAATGCAAAAACAAGAGGAAAAGATATGAAAGCGGAGCAAAGTTCCAATGAACTACGCGGAATCTACATAATTAGACTACGCGGACATTACTGGATTTATGACTAAATTCAGTAGAATTCGCGTGTAGTAAATCCCTAGACTCATCGTCCTTGCTGATGTCAGCAAACGAGTGTTTTTAATTGAAACCTAATTACATTCATAAAAAGACTCAGCTTATTCTGGAGTTAAAGAGAGTCAACTTTGGAGTAAACAATGGCGACTTCGGAGGAAGACTCTACCCGCAGATGCATTCCGTTCCTTGCTCCTCGGCTATTCTTTTGCATTCTGATCAACTCAATCTTGTTATTTAATTTCATTGTTTTTTAGTAGTTAAAAACTCTAATCAGTTTGGGGGACTGTAATGCGACAATTAGTATGAGACAATTTAATTCATATTTTATTCTATAATTATTCTTGTTCTTGCTTTAATTGCATGTGTTGATTAATGTTCTTGCGTAGCGTAGCAGTGAAACTAGTTCGATTTCAATTGCATGATACGTAGGAGATGCATAATAGTGACTAAACTTAGTGGTGGATTTAATATGATGTTTTGACTACGTAATTGTTATATTTACTTGAGACTCTAGCGTGTAATAACATATTGAGCACAATAAATTGGATAAGTCTGTAGCGTAATTATCTGATTGGAACAAGTATCGTGATACTCCAGCGGGTGAGCATAGGTTGTATCCTTAGAGGGAATAATTATTTTAATTCGTTGAATTTGTATGCATTAAGTCGATGATTACTAGTCGCAGTGCAATTCCTGAGCCGGAATTTCTCTTAAGTGAACTTAATCATAGTTCTAGTGACGCAAACAACCTTCCAATCCCTTTTTTAGAAATAACTTAGTGTAGGATTCAAAACAATCGCTTTCTCATGGGTTCGACCCTACTTACCATACTAGTATTTTGTAGGATTATGAATTTAATTTTGACACGTACGATGATGCGTGTCAATGACCTGTGTCCCGTACTTAATTTTGTATTTGCACTGGGTTCTACTTGAATTCTTTTTCTTCCGCAATTGTGATTCTTTGTACCTACATTGTAACTTTGCATTTCATCCACTTGTTGTTTGTTTGTCTTCCATATTCTGCGTATAATCCTTGTTGATACATTGAATTTATTTGCAGCCTCTCCAATTGTACCTTGTGGAAGTTTCCCAGCTAATGCCATATTGAGAAGCCAACTTAGGACTTTGAACTTCTGCTCGGTGTTAAACCTCGTCTGTTTCGGTGCATGATGCTCTGTTTCCGACAACTGAGTATTGGAGCTTCATTCAAGTCAAAAATGAAGCCATGGACAGCAAGGTGCAACTGCAAATTCTGTAATAAAAAAAGAGTACAGAGTGGTGGTAGTTGATGGTTTTTTGGTGTAAAAAATGAAGTTCTGTTTAGGACGTAAATAAAATGGGTTGTCGAATTTAGAGAAAATCAGTTCAGAGAATTGTGGAGCAACTAGTAATCATCGACTAAACAAACATAAAATTAGGGAATTAAATCAATTGTTCTCGCTAGAGATATAATCTACGTACACCCACTAAAGTACTATGCGACCCTTTCTAATCATACAGTCCTACTAATATAACACTTAATTAGTAGTTATACCTACTATTAACTGCTAAGTTATCAAGAATATGTAACAGTCAAGAGACTGAACTACCTCAATACTTCCATCACTAGGCTTTGTTACAATGACAAGTTAATCTAATATCATACAATTGATATCAATAATGTTTCACTTCTAAGCTACGCTAAACTGATAGTCAAAACATGTAATTCATTAGAACACATGAATATAATTCACTAAATAAAATATAGATTCAGAAGTCTCAGCAATACAATTCCCAAAACGAGAAGAGTTCTAGTTACACATGTTCGCCATTAAAACACGATAAAGAGTAAATATGAATTATGAAAGAAGTATGCTGGAAAGAAGAATGTAATCCATCAACGTTTCTGATGCATTCCAATGATATCTTCTGAATTCTTGATTGTTTTCTTCCTCCTTCCCAGTCCTAAGACTAAAGTAGAGTATTTTGAGTGAACCAGACAACTTTTGGAAGTAAAAATGTGTCGCTGACCACTAACGTCATCATCTCCCGACCGCACGCTGATGGAGATGATAGTAAAAAGATAAAATCTGAACTTTTTGTGATCGTACTATTATTAGAACGAGATATTTAATGAATTCAAAAAAAAATATGTAGAATGGGATAATCACCCTATGTTTTAGTCGGGTATAAAAATGTTGTTGCTTTTGCGTTACATAGGCGTATAAGGTCATTTACTCTCATGCGCCTGCATCAGTATCTAAGCCAAATATGATAGTGCGAACGCAGTGTCCAAGTGAGGCTTGCAAATATGAAAATACATAACAAAATGAAGATGGTATTTCATTGAGTTAATTACGAAAATCACCCTTCTAATAAAGTAATTTTTTTCATAAATCACCTTCTCAAAAGTTTTTCAAACAAAGTCACCGTTCCATACAAATGCTTCCAACCAGCCACTCGTTAACGAACACCGTTCATTTGTCCATTAAATAAAACATTTAATGAACTGATACGGGTAGGTGACATCACACTACGAATGAATGATTAACGATTCACATTGGTATTTGGCTTTGCAAAGGTATATTTCACAGGCAACAAACTGGCCATTCAAACGGCATTATAATGCCCCAATCCAGCAGGCCGTGTGCCCAAGATCATGTTGTTACAATAAATCACTTCCCGACTTCTTAGCATTTCCTACTTTTAATTTACCTATGTTTCTCTTGTTACAGTTCTGTTGTTTCCAACAGTAGAGCCAAACCATCTAAAATGTGCATTCAAAAAAAGAATGACAGTTTAAAACTTTACCTGTCAAATTAAAAATCTAAATTACATGTTAAACTAAAGAGAATGGATCAAACGAACAGCAAAAAAGTGACAATTTAACTACGAAAGGCACAACTGCCATGAACAGTTAAACTCTCAGAACCATTCCTGCTAAGAACAACTGTTAGTTGTAAACAACAATATGTGCAGAAAGAAGACATATTGAAGTACAACTAACTTCCTTTACAATGTAATATATAATGCGGTAAAGGTATTTCTGATAGAACAAAGGCAGTAATGTGTATATATATTTCTATGATGTACCCTCCTCAATGGTGTTAGAAAACCAAATCCTTCATTCGCTCTGTTAGATTTGTTAAGGCTATCTATATCATCAGGAGCCTCTAATGCGGTGATCCAATGCCTGGGATTCCGTTTCTCCCGCGAAGTATTTGTGCCCGTTTGTTCTTCAAGAGAACTGCCAAGAGCCGGTTCCATTTGTTGTGTTTTGACAAATCCCTTGAGGGGGGCTCTCGGGGTTGGCATACCCTGCACTGTCGACGGCAGGACTACTGAAAATAAAATGATCTAGTAAGGCATCGTCGTGAAGATCAGGTAGAACAAACGGACCCTGATCATCCAGCATGGGCTCATTTTCATCCATAAGTGTTCTCATGAGATCACTGTTCTTGAAAAACTCATCCATACCCTCAGCAATGTCAGTACTCTCAGGAGGTGATGGATGAGAGTACGCGTCTACGTCTTCTTGATACGCTGGCTGCTTGTATCTCACAATCGTACCATTAGTAGCAGCAAGCATTTCTTCATCACAAGTAACAGTTGGTGCTTCACTAACCTCCATTACACGGTCCAACATATTAGCACTCTTAGCAACCCAATTACAATTATGTTCTCCTCTGGGCTGCAGTAACTTGACAAAGTATCCAGGATTTTGCACGGCCATAACTAAGAAGGAAAGCATCTGCTGCTGGTTCTTTTCCATCCCTTGGAGACGTTCTCTAAGCAGAAACAACTTGCTGTCGGCATTTTCCTGATGCTGTCCGAGCTTAATCAACTCCTGCATGAGGAAATTCTTATCCATTTGTAGATCCCGTATTTCGTTGCACAATTTAATATTTTCTGCAGCACTATCAATTCTGCTATCATTCTCAGTCCGAATGGGCAGCTTCGCAGCCTTGTCACAATCAATGGCCTGAATATTTTTCCTCCTAGCGATGGTATTCAACAAATGCTTCCGGCCTTTCACAAATCCATCATTGGCAAATTCCCATCGATCGGCGTCAATCTTTTTGAATCCCTAAACACAAACACACACACACAAAAATAGCACAATTAGAGCAACAGAATGAAAGCAGAAATAGGCGGGAGAGGGCATAAGCATAACAGTACATATATGTTGAGTTGCCTGATGAAGCTGGAGAAATTATTATGTCTCCAATACTTGGGGAGTAGGCGAAGGGTGAACTGCGTCTCGTCATCGATTACAAAGCTGTTGCTGCGACAATCACTCCACGATACAATCCCCTTGTTGGCTTCATCGTCGACCATCTCGTAGCACTTTGTCAGAAAAGGAGGCACGACTCCGTCACCGGCCATATCGATCGTCTCCGGTCAAAAGATCTTCTCTAAGCAGATCGAAAAAAAGACGAGATAGAAAATATCTACGACCCAGTCAAGGGAAAAACGGAAAGCTCCGACCATCGTCGGCTGGATGCACAAATAGCCCGAAACCCCAAACCCGGATCGGACCTGGGAGTTTTTTTTTTTCTGGCCACTGTTTCGGCCCGGTCCATATTCGGAAAAGCCAAAAAAATTAAAGGAAAAATTCGAATTTCCAATCCAAACCCGGACCCGGTCCACCCTTTCTCTGAAAAATTCGGTCCCGATCAAGGTCACCGGATGCGCATCCCTTATACTTCTATAGATATTGCAGTTTTTTTAATCGGGAGATGCACAATGTGTGTGCTTTTGACTGAAAATACGAATATGCATTTTAATATTTGGATTTATTATTGGAAATTATCCGTAAAATATGACTTTTGTCAGAAACTATTTGTAAAATCATGCACATTAATACTCATGCACATTAAAATATTTTTTTACAAAAAAATCACTTTAAATTCCCTTGCGCCCTTGCAGTTTTTCCATCAGGAAAACAACGCGGGAAGAAGTTAGGCCTAGGCCGCCATCTTTGATTGAATTAGTTATCACTCTGGTAATAAGAATTGAAAACAGAAAATCCGAAGATAGGTAAAATGTGAGTCCATTTATATGATGTCCCATTCAGGGCTAAGTAAAGCAACTACAACTTACAAGTAATACTGAATGGTGTAAATCGTAAAAATCCCTCCGGTAAACGTAATAGATAAGAAAAAGAGCCACGAGAATCAGGACAGCAATGATCTGTTATAACAAAATGGCGACAACGATAGTTAGTTGGATATCGTACATCTAGACAGTTAACAAAAATCGGGAAACGGGTATGAAATTGACTATGCTCAATTATTGTTTAGGTTAAGTTGATTCAGTGTCAGTATCAATGCAACTTATACATATAGTTAGACGTTTCAGAAACTAAAACGACACATAAATTGATAATCCAGTCCGGCTCCTTTAAGGCTTAGTCTGAGTGACTTCTTCTCAATCCTGATGGAAACAATTCACTAATATGAAACGTTTTTACACAACACTTACAACCTCAGGTAATGTTCGAGCTAAAAACAAATCTAGTGAAATGAATATGAAACAACCTCAGGTTCCAAATACAAGGCCCCGTTTTGATGTCTAACAGTCCATACCCGATTTGAACTATTCTACTTGTGTGTTCTCCCCTCGGTCTGCACAGCACAATCTCTGAAGCTTATACAATGGAGTATAAATTAATATTTTTATTATTTCAATTTGGACCCTTATACTTCTATAGATATTGCGTGCTTTTCACTGAAAATACGAATTTGCATTTTAATATTTGGATTTATTATCGAAAACCACCAGTAAAATTTGATATTACTCATGCACATTAAAATATATTCTTACAAAAAAAAAATCATTCTTTTAATTATTAAAATATTATCCAAGAATAGATAATATTTCACTTGCGCACTATGATTGAATCAGTTATCACTCCGGTAAAAAGATTTGAAAACAGAAAACCTGAAAATAGGTAAATTGTGAATCCATTTATATGACGTGCGATTCAGGGCTAAGTAAAGCAACTACAACTGACAAGTACCTAATACTGAATGGTGTAAATCGTAAACATCGCTCCTGTAAACGTAACAAATAAGAAAAAGAGCCACAGGAATCAGGCCAGCAATGATCTGTTATAACAAAATGGCGACAACGATAGTTAGTTGGATATTGTATATCAGGACAGTAAACAAAAATCGGGAAACAGGTACATACAGATACTCAATACTGGAACATCCCATATAAGAATAGTGTTCGGTTTAAGTGGGAACTTTAAGTCTGTCATCATTCCCTCCCCCGCAAAGCGATGAAAATGCTCAATTATATTCAAAATGATCTCTAACGCGCCAAGAAGTAGCAGAATTAGCCAGTCATGCTTATGTATTCTGGCTACCGTAACCCCATGCGATCTCACAGTGTGAGATATACCCAAAAAAAAGCCACTTCAGCCACTCTATTACAAACTTCACCTATCCATGTAATTCCTGTTCCGCCAAATGTGAAAAAATGTTCAGCTTTCCTTATTACATTCAAATAAGAAATGACTCAAAATAAGAGGAAAAAAACTTATGCATCATTGTTAGAATCAATACAAGTCTGTGTAGCATAATTAAACAAAATAATCATCATTGTCGGATGAAATATGTAAGGGGTAAAACTGGGTTTGATAAAGCAGGTGCCTGCCCACAGAAAACAAGATTAAATTACAATTGGTGGAAGTTGGTTTTTCTGTGGGACTAAATTGTTTTCTGGGTTTTAAAATATTTTTCTAATATTTCAAACTGAAATTTTTTAAACAAATATTGATTAATTAACTGGATAAATACAAACTTACGGATTATAAGTGCAATTTCCTTACCAATGGGGTGGTGGCCCATTGGTTCAGGAGTTAGACAAACTTCTCAGAGGTACAGGGTTCAAACCCTGTCTCCACCATATTTACTGTTACGTCCATGGAATAAAGGAATAATAATGAGGAAGACTCTTGGGATTAAAGAAGGTGAAAGGAAGAGACATGAGATTAATGAAGAAAATGAAGTCGAAGGAGTTACTATTTCAATTAATGATTAGTACAAGTTATATACTATATAAACGTATCATGTGTAACATTCTAGGAGAACAAGCAATTAAGAAAACTAAACCTATCCTTCTTCACGTCTTCAGCTTCTCTGCTTCTTCAAAGATTCATCTAATTCCCATCCAAACTTCATCTTTTCCTATCCCCAACTTCGTCTATGTCCTAACCAATCTATCACAAAACCCATAAACCCGATACAACCAATTCAGGTCGTATCATTTTGGTGCTCTCGTTGAATCATGTCGGACATTCCGGCAGAGACGGTGGCGGCTTTGGCTGCTAGTGTTGCGGCTATTCACGAACAAATCGCAGAAAACAGGTCACAAAATGCAAAGCATTTCGCAGAATTGCGGGAAATGATGCGTTCACTACATGCAACTTTGAAGGCAACCCTAGTTGGGCAATCCTCTTCCCAATTTGATGTCTTGTTGCCATCACCACAAACAGAACATGTGATGTCTTCAACTCATGTCTTGAATGGACAAGTTGTGGCGGTGAAACCAGCTCAAGTGGCGAACTCAAATCCAACAGAAAAGTTGTCTGGAGATCATGTCCCTGTTGTTGACGAAATATCAGCCCCAAAACAAAGTCCAAATGCTCAAGCAATGGCGATAACACATGCTACAACTGACCAACTCCAACAAAGTGGACATGCCAACACGGTCATTCATGAGCCGAGAATTGTTGTTCCCCAATTCAGTGGAGAGAATGTAGAACAGTTGCTTTTTCCATTGACCCATGACTTGGAACAATGCTCAATTCTCTCGGATCAAAAGATAACCATAGCTATCTTTCACAAGACGCTCAAGTGGTTTCAATGGATGCATTCCATACATCAAGTGACAAAGGTTCACAACAATGAAATAATACTCAAATGCTTTGAGTTGTTTTCTCAACCTCGGCCACCGGAAACTACCAACCTTGAGGTCAAGGTTTTCCGAAGAAGGGAGGAATGTTACGTCCATGGAATAAAGGAATAATAATGAGGAAGACTCTTGGGATTAAAGAAGGTGAAAGGAAGAGACATGAGATTAATGAAGAAAATGAAGTCGAAGGAGTTACTATTTCAATTAATGATTAGTACAAGTTATATACTATATAAACGTATCATGTGTAACATTCTAGGAGAACAAGCAATTAAGAAAACTAAACCTATCCTTCTTCACGTCTTCAGCTTCTCTGCTTCTTCAAAGATTCATCTAATTCCCATCCAAACTTCATCTTTTCCTATCCCCAACTTCGTCTATGTCCTAACCAATCTATCACAAAACCCATAAACCCGATACAACCAATTCAGGTCGTATCATTTTGGTGCTCTCGTTGAATCATGTCGGACATTCCGGCAGAGACGGTGGCGGCTTTGGCTGCTAGTG
>JAWWMW010001627.1:0-17430 GCA_035048345.1 Echeveria elegans | reverse complement strand
TAAATTTTAGCATAAAACTTTATCAAAAATATGAAAAAATTGTTTAATAGTTTTTAATTACTGTTTTGAACATCTCTTAATTTTTACATAATTTCATAATTTTATTTGTTATTTTTATTGAACAAATTGTTGATGAGTGGGTGTTTATAGAACTGATTATTTTTATATGGGTGACTATTGGTAAAAAAATATTTTAATTGGTGTCTATTGTTAATATCACATTTTACGGGTGACTATTAGAAAAACCCGTATTTTACGCGTGGTTTTCGGTAATTAACCCTTGTTTTTTTATTTAATAATGGTTGAACTTGTGAGACTTTTTCTGATGAGAATTTGATCTTCTGATGGGCTCAACAAGAAAACGATTGAACTGTGGAACGTAATGTAGGGGAATGGGGCAAGGTCATGAGGGTCACTATAGATGTTTTTAGTAACACTTACACCACCTTAGTTTGTTTTGTCATATTGTCCGGTTATTTTGTTCCTCTTTGCTTTTCGGCTCGGTTTTTAAGAAATAAGAAGATGTGAGAGTAAAAAAATGAAAAAGTAAGTGAGCATAGAATAAAAAAGAAAAAAGAGAATTATGTGAGAGATAAAGTAGGAAAGATAAATGATAAAGATGAAAATTGGAAGAACAAACGAGACCCCTAAAATAAAAACAGAAAGAACAAAAGACAACAGAAGGAACATCTTGGATACACCCGCAATGAGCAAGCACTGTATGCCTTAACTCTCAAAACATATTTGTGGTCAGAAAGCATGCAAAGAATTCAGGGAGCACGAACAAATATTTTCCGCCATTTTCTTTTCAAGTTCATCCAAAGTGCGGTACTTCACAATCTGCTGGTGAGACTCCAATGTAAGAATGATTAGCCATTCTTTCCATACTGATAAATGTTTGCTTATTGCCTGTTCAAATAAGAAAGATTTCATGGACACATATTATTTATTTTAATCATCAAGAGACGAGTGGGTTGTATTTGGTAATCTACACCCACGGATGAATGAACTGAATAGATGTAAAGCCCTAGGGCGGCTGTGCATATGGTGCCATATGAGCAGCACCTCTCACTGTCGCAAATGTTAGAAGGTTTCCTTATTCCGTTGCCCGACCTCCAACCTTGCAAAGAGAAAATCACCATTAGATTCGTGTGTACTCTGAAAAGGATGCAAATATGCCATATAGAAAAAGGAAGTGTAATGGTTAGCACGCACTTGTTTTTTGTGGAACCAGGCTCCATGAGGGACTGTAACTTTGAAGTTCAAATCATGAGCAAGCTCCCGGATGAGAGTACGTGATCCCAACAGCGGAACAACCGAATCCTGATCCCCATTGCAGCCACGCAAAATTTCATTTGTTATTTTAGAAGCTATATAATTCTTTGGAATTGAAAAGTGAAAAATCTTGATACAGGATAGCACCAAACCTGAAAACCCAGACTGGTATTTTGTTACTGACTATCTGTTTGAGCAGCTGAAGGATGTCGATATTTCCATCCGTATCACTGCAGTTTAGAACTCTGTAAAGAAAGGAAAACAACTATGAGTACTACGTCCGGACACGTTTACTCAAGAGACGGAACAATTTTATTCATAATTATTAGTACGCAAAACCGTGAAGGATATAAAAATAAAATCAATGCATATGTATTATGTAGTTTAGTCTCATCTTTCATAGGGAAAATGATACTCAACAAACAATTATGATGATAATTGCAATGTTAGCAATTTCTCCCGCAAAATTAGTATTGTGTCCTGTTGGTTAGGGTTAGTCATGAAACATTTAGATTCAGGGTTCAATTCGGTGGGCGACTCAAAAAACAATTCAGGATTCAGTCCTTGATGAATTAGTTATTTCCATCCCTTAGAAGGTTTGAAGTGTGCCCGGAAATCGGAATGCTCCGTGCCCCGTGAATTGATTGAATGTTCTTGTGAATGATCAAAAAACATAGAAGAACAATTATATTGTAATGTGTCAAAAACGTAATTGATAAAAAAATATCCAATATATATGATATAATGTATCAACAAATATAATTAGATGACGCTGCTCATAAGGTTCTGATTGCGGTTGATGATAAATTATCTAAATTTGTCACTTGACTCGTCATGTAAAGTTTGCAAGATATTCTAATTACTTTGCCGATATAGATGAACTATTACTATTTTAAGTCAGGGATCGGATTACTAAACAGGATGCATATGAAACTGTTTAAAAAAGTCAATGAAGAAAAATGTTCAAAATCATGATTGGAATTAGAGCACAAGGCGCATACATGGATCTTTATAGTCAGACTACGAAACTGCTAAATTTGTTTCGATCAAGGATGAACATTTGAATTGAAGTGGTTTTGATTTGGGGCTGCTAAATTTGTTTTGATTAAGGATGAACAGTTTTGTGTAAAGTTCAAAAAAGTTAGGGTTGTTTTTTTTGAACATGGAGATTGGGTATGGGATTTTTGGGAATGATTTGGGGCTTTTCAGGGACGTAAGATGACAAAGAAACGACATCCGAAGGGGCGGGTTGTAGTGTTTGATTTTAAAATTTTGGAATAATTTTTCTAACGTGAAACTCAGTTACAATTTTCTATCCTCAACTACGCGCAATCCGTGAAAGGATGAGAAGCTTATATTTCTCTCCTCAACTGCGGCACAATTTTTTAAAAGATAAAAATTATCTATTTGAGCATCAAACAATTAGTTGTTAGTTTACTTGTTGTTTATTTACTATTTATTTATTTTTATTTATTAGTCATTGAAAGCAATTTTGATTGATGATCGTTTTTCAATTACTCCTTAGTATACATTAATTCTGATTCCGTACTACGTTCCTGTATTGTATAACATTATGTATACTTTGATTCCTATTCTGATGGGAAATTGTAATAATAATAACACGATGCATATAATCTTTCTTTTTAGGAAAAATTATCAAACCCTCAAAAGTTTGATTTTACCCTAAACACCCCTAAAACTTCCACTTTTTAACTAAGATAAATAGTTGCGACTAAAAATCTTAACACTCAAAACTCTTAATGCAAATAGCAACACCTGAACCACTGGCATCCTCTATGCACATGATAACACAGAGTTCGGCTAATCAAAAAAGGAAGAAAAAAAAAAACTATTTACAGCTTATGGGCAATTTTTAGCCTATAATCGGTATGCGGAAAGATGGCATTTTCAAATTTCCAATAAATACAAGTACAATAATTATGTTCATATCCCTTTAGCTCAGAAAACTTCTCTTGTCAGATAGTCTGTTTAATATTTCATGTGCAAACTTGAAGCAAAAGGCCATTGTTGTAAATCACTGTCTCAAAAGGATATACATCCCAACAGGATATAATCCACACAACCTCAACAGTTAGAATACCAAATGAGACCACAATATGCATCCAACCAGGCAATCACATTATGTATATTGTAGCATGAAGTAAACACAAATGTTAAACAAGGAGAAGACTTAATATTGTCTGAATCAGTGTGAACCCCAATATTAATGGATGAGGAAAGAACATCTAATAATTGAAAGTCTAGAGAGACTTGCCACCCCTCAATGCCAATACAAGATGGAGAACAGACCCGCCCTCGATGTTATAGTCCTTGGCGGTTTTGTCATCTCCGAGCTGCTTCCCAGCATAGATAAGTCTGCAAAAGAAGCACCATTTTTGAAACAATGTAAAAGCAATCAACATAATTGACTCATTGTCCACAATACAACAAGAGGGCCTAAGAAGGTAGACATAGACAGATAGTATAGGCCAAAATGAGTTGTTATGTCATTTCAGTTCTATAATATTAGATCTCAGATGCTATAGGAAACTGGCAAGATGTCTGAATCAGTGTGAAAAGAAATTACAAAATTGATATATTGTTGACCATACACACCAATTACATAAGATGGTTTGGAAGAACAACCACATCGGCCAAAACAAGACATCAATTGGACTTCAAACTCTAATGTATTTGGTTCACACACTAACAATAGCATGAATGCATGATATTAAGGCGGGGCATATCTTATTCCAGGTTTGATATTGACTATATTCCCTTGCACACCAACATTGACAATCTGTACAATATGCTTGCAATAAAACTTAACACGAATTCGAATATCGTTTTTGCAGAACAATGTTTTCACTGACTACTGCTATTAAGTTTATGTTTTTCAGTAGTATAAAAAAGAAACGTTTGTTTAGAGTACAAATTCACATGAGATCCCTTACCATTTCTGAACAAAACAATTCCGACAAAAAAATTGTTTTGAAACAAGAACGAAATAATGCATTGAAAACAAATGAGTCTCAGACATCAGATATCAGCTAAGCAAACAAGTATAAGAATCAATGTTTAAGGAACCAGCATCTGTTGCAAGCTAAGCCTTACAACGAGTACTGAAGAGTTGGCATAATTATTAAATCTTGTGCACTTAGACACCCTATGTAACAATGAAAGGAAACAATGCATTTTTCTACGTTTACATACCAATACTGTTAGACTATATCCGAAGAGAAAGCTTATCATAGAGTGAAGAACATGTTTTTAATTAACACAGATAACTTATATTGCAATAAAAAAGTACAATAAATACCTCTGTTGAACAGGAGGAATCCCTTCCTTCTCTTCAACCCTTTCCTTGATCCTATCAATAGTATCAGTAGGCTCAATATCAATCTCAATTTCCTTTCCCGTGAGAGTCTTCACCTTGATCATGGTCCCTCCCCTCAACCTCAAAACGAGGTGAAGAGTGGACTCCTTCTGGATGTTATATTCAGCAAGCGTCCGTCCATCTTCCAACTGCTTACCAGCAAAGATCAACCGCTGCTGGTCCGGTGGGATGCCCTCCTTATCCTGGTTATATAACAAAACAACAAAAAATATCAACTGACAATAAAAATCATAAATTTACAATAAAAACAATACATAATATATTCATACTCTCCTTCACGCTTATATAGAAACTAATCTCATCTAGCTCGAGTTCAATAACTATTCATAGTTTCAAGTGCTTTGTCTGCCTAACTGAGAGCTTGGGTAAAGCTAACAGAAGCAGAAATTGAATTACAGTATAATTTTACAGAGAAAACACAAAATTTTCAAGTCAGAAAAAAAAACAGCAAATAAGAATCTTAAATTCGAAAAAATAATAAATCTCCGACAGGCCGGCCGACTCCTCAACCAATGACCACCCATCAAAAAAAATCTGAATCAATTCACGAAGCGAAACCCTAATTCTATGATTGAACAAATCAGACATGAAAGACGACGGTGAGGTAGTTACCTGAATCTTGGCTTTGACATTGTCGATGGTGTCGCTGCTCTCAACTTCTAGAGTGATGGTCTTTCCGGTGAGGGTCTTGACGAAGATCTGCATGATGATGAGAGAGCTGTTCGCTCTTCGTGTCGGATGGAGGAACAAGCGTAGGGTTTACGGAGAGGAGAGGAGAGAGAGAGAGATTGAGGATGTGTCTCAGCTTCTGATTGCATAAAGAAACCTAAATTTTATTTTATGGAATTTCGGCATGCAATTTTAATTTACTTTAATATATTCACATTTTGTTTTGAGAATTTTTAATTTTTTATTACAAAAAATATTTCGATAAAAATAATTTTGGTTATGCATAAGTAGTAAAAAGTGCGAAGAATTCTTAAGTTGATAAGAATGTTTTGACGAAATTGCTTCATACTTTATATATTTGTATATCTTTTCACCATATATTATCATAATTTTTCAATTCAATTATTTTGAAAAAATATATATCAAACAAAAAATTATTACGTTTTTTTATTTGAGTTTAGTAACAGGGAAATCAAAAGATAAAGTTAAGGGTAGGGATAAGCTAAAACGAACTCTATGTATATAAAGTATAAATGATTATACATTATTGATTTAAATTAAATGAATGATTATGATTAGATATTGAAGTTATATTATCAAGACTTAAAGTATGTTAAAAAAATATTAAAGGTATAATCGTCTTGTTGAATTTTAATAATCATCTCCTCATCAGATCTGGAATCCTCACCAGTTCATACTCATCCAATCTGACCGGTGACTCGTTTGTCATTTATATAATGTAATGTAGACAAGTCGGAAATTATAAAACTCAAATAGATAACAGAAAAAAACTGTACATGAAAAAGTGCATCAGATTCATGAATTATGTACATCAAAGTGACAGAAATTTCATGTTTCATCTCTTTCGGATCGCATGACGTTATCTCTTCAAACGTGATTTTGTATTGTGATAATGAAAAAAGATATTCATTAAAAATGTCATATTATGAATTAATATAGAATATAATATTATTAATTCAAATATTGTGTATTTCCATATTTGCTCATTTTTCATTTATTATGATCTAATCTAGGACGTAGGATGAATCAGATGAATGATCTAGATCTCTTTGTACTTTCTATTTTAAAAAACCTTTTTATATGATACATTGCCTAAAGTTAAAAAGGATTATTATTTAAATTAGAAATAGGGAATCTTAGGTTTCATACGCAGAACAATTTAGGTTTTTAGTATTCAAAATTCCCTCATCTGTCCAACTCCTCTAGTCGCTGTCTTCCGGTATCGCATCGCATTGACTCTCTCCGATCAGGGATTTGATTGAAGATGGGTAATCAGAATAATAAGATTAAAATAGAGGTTGATGAGATGGAGTTGGAAGAGAGAGAAATCACCCAGCAGACCAAAGAAGCTCTGGAGAAGATGATGGACCTGCGACTAACTGTACCACAACAACTTGGTAATGTTATTCCTCCTGCACACTCTTCTGACTCGCACTATTGCAAATATGATTTTGTTAGTTCTGAAAAACCAGTGAGGATTTTTAAAGAAGTTCAGATGCAGCTCCACGACCCACTGAACCGTCCTAAGTTTAAGCATAAGCGAGTGCCCAAGGCTTCTGGTTCTCCTCCAGTCCCTCGCATGTATTCGTCACCGAGGCCAGTGAAAAGGGAAGATCAGCAGGATTGGAAACTCCCTCCTAATCCTCCCACAGAATACTAGCTTCCCCTGGTTAAGGGTTTAGCTGTGGATGGAAGAGGCTTCCAGAAGGTTGATGATAATTTTGCCTAGCATTCAGAGCTGTTAGATATTGATGAGCAGAAAGCAAGAAAAGCAATTGCCATGGCCCATGACTATGAATTCCAAGGTCCCAGGATGGGAAACTGCATAAAGACACTGAACCGAAAGGTTTATGATACCATATTTTTCTTCTCATTTCCTTCCTTGTTGTCCCAAAATTTTCTTCTCATTTCCTTAAATGGAAAATTTTCTCTCTCACATTTACACTCTCTTTTCAATAAATTCAATTTTCACTCATTCTCTTTCCAACTTTTATCTCACATAACATAATTTTTTTTAAAACCACTCAAACTACCAAATGAGAACAAAAATATGAGACGGAGAGAATTCTTTACTCATGATAAGCACAATATAATAGAATATGGCGTGATTTCAAATGTATTTTCATGACCTGAGGTTGCCTTTATTTTTTTGTCTCTGTTTAAATAAGAATTATATAATTCTCTTAATCCATAATCAAAATAATAGAAGACGATTACAAATTTAAAAAAGAAGGTATCATCTATTTGCCAGAGTTCAGAGTTACCTTTCGCCGAGTCTTTCTTAGACCAATATTCAAGCTTGGTACTGCTACTACTACAACTACTACGACCATTCAACTTCAGCAGATTTATGCTAGCATGCCTATTCAGCCTTTTCTGCAATGGAAACTCAAATGCAGGACAGTTGATGCGTAGATGCCTAAGTGTTTGCTTGGCCTTAGGAAACCTGCAAAATCCAATTCACCTGAGAAGCAACTATGCTACGCATGCTAAATTCCATCCCTTACAAACTGAGGCGATCTGATGGCCATCAGAATGGCTGAAATCAACATTCAAAGTTCATATGATCATATGTTCATATACAAATATCACATTTAACTGATACAACGGTAATCTAATGCAGACCACCAAGTATGACAGAATGCTTCCTAGTGTTCGCATTTCTTCATTTTTTTTCTTATACACAGAAGAACTGTTGAACATACCTATATTGTAAGCTGGAACAGAAGCAAGGCATTGGTAACTGTACATTCCATTCGAGCCTACCAGATATCATCGAACTTAGTTGCCACGGGTGGATGTGTCTCCTCATCTTCCAACTCCATCTCCACCTCCGGCTGACCAAATTCATCGGTCTCAACTGCTGCTAAATTCTTCAAGTCCACAATTGAAAGCTCATCCAGACGTCTCACTACCAGATCAGCAGCAGATAGTTCATACACTGGATGCTTGCTGGCAACGGCAACACATTTCATCCTTGCATCATGGGCAGCCTCCACTGTTTGATTGGAATTTCCGAACACAATGCATCTCTCAGGTATGAATTTCAAAAGCTGAGCTGCATAAATGAACATCTCTGGGTCAGGTTTTCCCCTGTGAACATCCTCAGCTGTAACAATAGCTGTGAACCAACCTTCAATCCCAATATTCACAATTGCATTCTCTAGAATCTTCCTTGGGCGAGTGGAAACCAAAGCCATCGGTATGTTGTAATGCATTAACACATTCACAAATTCCTGAGATCCATTTCTTAGATGATAAATCCCACCTTGCATAGATTGGTAAATATCCTCCTTCCTTGAAGCTATCCTTCTCACCTGCGACGGATCCCTTGACCAGCAGAGAACCTCGGATATAGCTTGTTCAGTCTTCATCCCTTCCACCCTTTTAAGCATAAAAGCAGGCGGAGGCGACTTCCCTTCCTCTTCAGCAAGCGCAAGCCAAGCCTGTTTCTCTAAATCCGGATTGTCTTCAATCAGAACCCCTTCCCATTCGAAAATAGCACTTAACCATCCGCTACCCATTCTCTCTTGCCTAAGCAACGGATTATGCAATGACGGATTATCAGCTTTGTTCCCCGGCGGCCAAACCCCAGGTTTCCTATCAACACCCGCGTCAACTTGGAACTCGAAATCGCGAGGCAGATCCTCTTCTTTCCTAAAAGAATACACTTCTTTAGTCAACCCTGTAGCACGGTTCACAACAGACATCACACCAACCCCCACCCCTCTCCTTCTAGCTACCGCAGCAGATGATGACGAACAAGCCGCCATCCTTCCCGCAAAATCAGTCAATAAAGGCCTGCTGCATCCATGAAACTTCCTTCCACTCCAACCAACGCCAGCAAAGAGCCTTTGCCCTAAAAAAGACGTCGTCGCGATTGACTCCACCATCTTCACACCACACCGCAATGATCAACTATCGTATCAAAATTTGTACAGAAACAATAAAGAAAAGATCTGAAAAGTCGCACTTTTTTGTCCCTTAGATTCAATGATCTTGAAACTCAAAAAAAAAACCTAGAAACTTCCGCCCCAGGGAAAGGAAAAATCCAAAAATCAAAGACGAATCAAAACACGGACTGATCTCCAACACCGACGAATCAACAACCTGAATTGGAAAAAGCCCAAAATTTCACGTCCGGTTCGGTTACGTAATCTTGATTCTACATCAACAGCAACAGCAACAGCAACAGCAATAACACGGCATCGAAATAAGAAATGAAAAGCAGCAGCACGTACCTGGGGGAAGAAAGCAGAGGCAGGAGATTGACGAACGAGTTGAGCTTAGCTGACGGAAGCCAAAGATGATGACGACGACGACGACGACTACGATTGAACCGAAATGAATGTGTGTGTGGTGTCGTCTGTGGTAATAACTAAATCAATTAAATAATTAAATAAAAAGCTCAGGGATTTATTTTTGTACATTATTTGCATTTTCCTGGAGTATTTATTAATGGAATTTCTGTGGTTTACAAAGAATCTGTTTTCTGGAAGAGAAGGAAAACACGTAGGGTCATCTGCCCAAACAAATTGATGATAATATGACCATATGGGTCGGTGGTGACGGTCAAACAAAATTTGATTGTACAAAATATGAATTTGGATGCAAGAGTCGTTCCAGAGGTGTCAAATACAAAACGAGTATTGACTCATTAAGCCAATGAAAGATGAATGAGCTCCTTTTTAATGAACGGTTATTAAAATCTCATTCAGTAATGTAAAATTTTGACACTCCAACTTAGAGGTGTCAAATATGGCGGGAACGAAACGAATACAACTGAGTTATAGTCAAAATGAAAAAAAATCATTTAGCTCATTAGCATTTAGCACTATTGGACCTAACGAACGGGATCTAATGAACTTAATGAATATTGGGACCATTTATCCTAATAAGCTAATGAGAGATGAACGAGCTATTTTTTAACATGCGGTTATCGAAATGCTATCGGGTATCGGAACATTTTGACACCTTGAGTTCCAGATGATTTCTTCAAACACGAACGGAACAAAACATAACGCTACTTCCATGTGCCTTGCGTTGCGTCTAAAAGAAGCAATGCGAAGAGGAAAACTGGTTTAAGTTAAAATGGGCGGAGCTGAGTTCAGCTCTAAATGAATGCAAAACTTCATCTGCACCAGACTCGGACAACATCCTCAGTTCCTCGCCCTCACTTTCATGAACAAGGCAGTTTCAGTTTCATTTCTTCTTTTTTCCGACCAAAGTAGATGGTACAAAATGATAGCCCCTTCTATGGGTTTTATCATGTTCTGCAAGCTTGTTTTGCTTTGATATCCTCGAGTCTAAGGGTGACCGCTCTCTTGTGAGCTTCAAGCCCTTCAACTTGGGCCATGGTAGCTACATGTGGACCAAGGTTGATCAACCCTTCTTCTGTCAAAGACTGCACCGTCATATATTTCACAAATGAGTCCAGGGACACTCCACCATACATTCGTGCATATCCGTATGTCGGAAGGACATGGTTTGTTCCACTAGCATAATCTCCTACACTTTCTGGCGTCCACTGTCCCATAAATACTGAACCTGCAGGGAAGGCATACGTATACAAGGAATTAATCAATATTCTCTGTCCGAAAATAAAATAAAGTCGATACAACCTAAAAATTGCAAACTAAAATGATGAATGTGAAATGTTACAAAGTAATAACAAACTGCAGCAAATCAGTTGATGGACTTTTACCTGCATTTTCAATGAAGCCTTCCCACTTCTCAGCATCTATAACATTTATAATCAAATGCTCCGGCGCATACAAGTTTGAGAAGGAAGTTGCCTGAAATTTTAATCCATCAAGTCAATAACTCAGGCTAAACAGGCAAAAAGTCTCAGGCTAAACATGAAGTACTATCAATAACCAAGCTTACTTACACTAGCTGAAAGCATGAATAGCACACACAGTGACATTTAAACTACAGCATACCTCAATCATATCTCGAGTGAGAACAGTGAAACTGTGACTCAATGCCTTTTTAGCAATTTCTCCTCTTGGAAGGTTTTGGCACTGCATGGCGATTTGTTCCTCAATAGCCAAAAGGTCCACACCATCCCCAACTAGTACAAGAACAACCTGACTATCAGGGCCATGCTCCGCCTAACCATCAGTACGATTAATTTTAATTATAACATACAGCAAAGGAAAAGGCTGGTAATAAAAAAATAGAAAACAAGAAACATTTTTTTGGCATTTTTATTCATGATCTGTGAAGTAACTTTGCTAAATTCGAAGGATGGATACACGTGGTTACAAAAAGTTCACAAGGCAGGACATGTATTAAATACCTGAGACAATAGATCTGCAGCAACATGTCCAGGATTTGCATGTTTGTCAGCAATAACGAGAACTTCAGATGGTCCAGCAGGCATGTCAATTGAAATCATCGCTTCACTATTCTGTACATCATATGGGAACACAAATGAATGTGAGATTAGCAAGGAATCAATTTTAGATGTGACTGGAGACAGGGTATTGATACATCTCTAACATTGTTGATAAAGTTAGAAATCTAAGTGTAAGGATTGTTTGCACCTGGAGAATCATTTTTGCAGCTGTCACATACTGATTCCCAGGTCCGAAAATCTTTTCTACCTGAAAGCGTAAATCAGTTCGTCAATTATTTTTATACGAGAAACAATACATTTTAAAGACTAAAAAAAACTCGCGAGGATGTATTTGTTACCAACTATTACACTCTCAGGATCAAGCCTTATGTGTTATTAAGGTTAACAACAATTTACAAACTGCATCTTCAGTCTGATACAGACTGAAAGATATCTGACAGTTACTCGGAGAAGGATGCGAGAATGACTCGTTAACTGTATCACAAGCGTCAGTTATTTCCTCAATTCTACCTATATCGACTTTCAGGAGCTATGACGCCACAAAAACAATTTGAAGAAGTGATCGACACATTACAAGAAGTTAATCGGACATTAGAATCTACTGCAAGATGTTAGAGAAGAGTAACATCCACATGCTTTGGACATATAAAACATGTAAGAATCGCATTGAGTATGCTAATGGTTGCATATAAAGTTACAAACTGAAAAAATTGGGTTTTTTCTCTTCTAATTCCTATTTCAGCATACAGGATAGCTAATCCAGCTTCATAACCACAAGCAACAACTTAATGTCTTCTGTAATCACTAGTACCTTCGGGCATGAAGCTGTACCCCAAGCCATGGCAGAAATGGCCTGAAAATTGGAAGTTGTTGAAGAATAACAAATTTGATATTGAGAAATTCAGTTACGCAATTGTTTAAAGTCTCTAATAATAAACCTGTGCTCCGCCAGCTTTCAATATGTGAGTAACTCCAGCTTTCTTGGCACAATACAACACTTCCTATGTACCCGACATATGTCATGAATAACCTAATGATTTAATGTCTGATCATGGAAGGCAACTTTTTATGAAAACTCAAACATCAATACCTTGCATATGCTGCCATCTTGACTAGGGGGGGTTGCAAGCACAACAGTTTGGCATCCAGCAATTTGAGCAGGCTAATTCACATAAGAAAATAATTGTCATGTATTTTCGAATGCATTTAATTAAATACACTATTAACAAGCAACAGAAAACATAACAAGATTGGGGGATGGCAAATCATCAAGCATACCACTGCAAGCATCAGAGCCGTTGAAGGTAAAACAGCAGTTCCACCTGGAACATAAAGTCCAACAGACCCAATGCTCCTAGCTACCCTTTTGCACTTAACACCCTGTGAAAATTAGCAATATCAAAAAGAAATATTTAGCTTAAACAAATTCGCATTGGTAAGAATGGAGAACAATAATTTACCTTCATATTTTCAATAACTCTCTCAGCAGGCTTCTGGGCAGCATGAAAAGCGTATATGTTTTCGTAAGCAACATCAAAAGCTTTCTTAATTGTAGTGTCCAGCTGAAAACAGACACTTGGAGTCAGAATTTAATTCACGGTGATAATAAGAGGTATACTTCTTCTGAACAACGCATATTAGAGTTTTACCTTTGGGTCTGGCATGTTTGCCACCTCGACGACTATGTCATCCAACTGAACTTTGTCAAACTGAGCAGTGTAACTGGATGAGAAAGCATCATCAGACAGACCCTAACATGATATACTGAGGCATTCAACGCATAACTATAAATGAAGAATGATGAACCAAGAAATTACTCTTTGACAGCCAAGTCACCTCTACTGCGAACATCATCAACAATGGGTTGCACCTAACACGAAAACAGAAATCCAGATTCAATGGGGAGTGTTGTGACGGGCAATCATTTCATATATCATTTAGAAACAAGGATGTCTGAATTCAAATAAAGCAGGAAGTCTCACAATGCTGAAAATGGAAGAAAAATCAATACGCGGGCGAGCCTTGAGGCTGTCAACCTCAGTGTGACTGAGCTCAGATAGGCGATAAGACTTCATTGAAGAAGCTATAACACTTGTATCAACTGCTCCTGCAAAGATAACGCAACATTAATGTGACATTTTTAAGGCCTCAGTCAATAAGATATGACAGAAACAATTAAAAGGAGGTGGTACCCGCCGAAAATTTGACAAATGCCGATGATGAAAGAGTTGAGGATGTATGTCTGGGGAAAACTGGGCAGTGCCTCCAATTAAAATTAATACTAACTGCCTGAGTGCTCATTCTATTAATCAAATAGATAGAATGAGAGGAAAGGTATGTCGTTACTCTCAAGTCAAGTTTTCTGCATCTACAAACCCATTTCCGTAAGCTGTTTGTTATTCATTTCACTAATAATCAGATACCAGAATCTTCTAGCATCTTGATTTTGAATATAAAAAATAGTACAAATATTCTCAACCCTAAAGTGGATGATATTGAAACACACTCCAGTTATTAAAAAAAAAAAACCCAAATTCATAGAAATCTTAAAAAACGAAAAAACTTTCGCCCAGGGATCAGAATCCGAGAACAATGACTGATTGATCCGCGACACCGACTAATCCACAACGTGTAACGAAATGCTCAAATTTCACGACCGATTCGGCTTCGTGAAGTTGATAGCTAATTGATTCAACAACCCACTACTACTACTACTACCACCAAACGAAGAAGTGAAAAGTACCTGGGGAAGAAAGCAGAGGCTGCTGTTTGAAGATGAGAGATTGACGAACGATCGAGCGGAAGGGCGTACGGGTGAGAGTCAGGATATATATATATATAGTCAGCGCATTTTAAAATCATTCATATAACAGATACTCTGTATTTCATTATAACAGTCGTTTTAAATTTTATCTTATAAAAATTTTCATTATAACAGCCTCTGTCTATTTTTATATAACATCTTATATATTTTTTCCAAACATTTTAAGATATTATAGAGGACTGACTGTAATAGAAGGATAGAAATAAAATAAAAAATATTTAAATATAAAAAGTAAATATAAAAAGTATAGAGATCATAATTATACATGTACATTATAATCATTGTATGAAATTATCTAATTATAATCATTGTATGAGATTATCCAATTAATATCTATTTAATTATAATAAAAATAATTATTCAATGTTTGAGGATATTTAAGACATTTTGATCTGATTTACATGAGAATTATAAAACTCAAATAGGTGACAGAAAAAACTGAACATGAAAAAGTACATCAGATTCATGAATTATGTACATCAAACAGGTGACAGGAATTTCATGTCTCATCTCTTTCCGATTAGCATGATGTTGTCTCTCCAAACATATTTTTTTTACCGTCAAAATGAGAAGAATACTCATTAAAAATGGCGAATAAGCTATTAAGGATTAATGTAAATATTGTGTTCCCATATTTGCCCCTTTTTAGTTTAAAAATTATTTAATATTGTGATTTAATCTGGGACGTAAGATGAATCAAATGAATGAACATGGTCTTTTTATACTTTTTATTTTAAACACCCCTTTTTATTTGATCCACTCCCATAAATCTAATTTGGTAAAAAAGGAAATGAAAATCGAAAATTGAAAAAAAGACTAATAAATAGGTAAATGCGTTCCTCTCATGCATCGCTGTCATCGTCTTAAACAGCGAAGTCCCTCCGTCTCTGCATTCTGCAATAACGTCTTCTCCGCAGCTCATGCATAAAACGCCGAACCAAAATTAACTAACCGCTCGATCGATTATTATGATGACCGGAGTCGGCGACGACGACGATTATGATGGCGGCCCCAGGAGTGGTAGTAAAACCGGAGGAGGAGGTGGTGGGAAGGAAAAGAATTAGCAGTACGTGTCGTTTTACATGCTGTTTTCGTTCGCGGACGGATTGGACGTTGCGATGATGTTGTTGGGGACGATCGGGGCTGCGGTTTCAGGATTGAGCCAGCCGTTTATGGCTATTGTGTTTGGTGAATTGATTAATTCTTTTGCGGATGTTAATAAGTGCTTGATATGGCTTCCGATGTGAGTCTGCCGACGTTGATTATTTAATTATTCTTCCAACATGAATGAATAATCTGATTATTCTGTTTTGGATTCATTTGATTTTTATTTTGTACATTTTAATTAGGGATTTTGTGATGGTAGACTATTGGAGATTCTATTCTAGGGTTACTTAGATTTGGCGTAGTTGATTTGTACTCATAGTTGGAAATGGAACGAATTAGAGAAGCAACAAGCAAGGATGCGCACTCTAGAGCTGTGAATTCTTTAAAATGAGAATTGATCAGTTCAGGGTCAGGGATTGTTTTAAGAAATGCTTTGGAGTGACTTTTTGTTTTTTCGAGATTGGGAGATTAGATTGTGCATGATGCATAAGGGTGTTGAACTTTGGCAGTTTGTTGTAGGGTGAGTTAAGAGTGCAAGACATTTTTACGGATTGTTATTATTGAAAAATGTACAATTTGGTTCTGTTAAGTTGGATGTCACATGTATTTAATTTGAATGAGTATGTCGATCCAATAAACTGTTTTTGTTATCAGATTCAGTAAGTTTGATTATTTTGTGGATTATACTACTGATTTTGTTGGTTGTAATTGTTTGGCAGGTAGCTTTGAAGTTTGTATACCTGGGTATAGTGGCTGGAGGCTGGAGCTACACTCTGAAGTTGAAACCAGCTTATAAATAAATATATGAGAAGTGTTTGAAGTGATGAAGTCTAGAATTTTTGTTAATGCTAGGTGATGAATAATATGGTAATAGTTAATACAGTTGATTAATGTGGATTAGAATGTTACAGAGGTGCAGTGGCTGCTGGATGGCAACTGGAGAAAGGCAAGCTAGTCGTATCCGGAATTTATATCTGAAAACATTGTTGAGGCAAGACATTGAGTATTTTGATACAGATGTAACAACTGGAGAAATAATTTGGAGGATGTCAGGGGATACAAATGTCATCCAAGATGCCATTGGGGAAAAGCTATACTTCGTGTACCTTTTTTTTTTTTTTTTTGCTTTTGTCAATCGGATGTAACTGGGATGACAGGTTGGCAAATTTGTTCAACTTTGGTCAACTTTTCTTGGGGGATTTATCATTGCCTTCGTTAAAGGATGGGAGCTCGCCCTTGCTCTCCTTGCAAGCTTTCCTTTGATTGTTGTTGTTGGCGCTATAATGTCAACAATCATGTCCAGGATGCAGTCTCGTGTTCAGAGTGCATATGCTGAAGCCGGAAATGTTGTTGAACAAACTGTTGGGGCTATCAGAACCAGGGGCGGATCCAGGAAATTCCTGGCGTGGGGCGGGTTTACTAGGGGGTTCGGGGGCAACGGCCCCGATTTTTTTTTTTGTCAGTACAAGCTAATACAAGATAGATATTCATACATACTAAGAAAATAAAGAAAAATATCATACAATTTACCCTGTTTAAAAAATTACATTTTAAGTAGCATTATATCTAGTAAAGTTCGGTAGTTGACGCCTACGGGTATCCATATCTTGAAAACGCCTCAAGATTCTCTCATTCGGAATATTAACGAACAATTCTTTCTCAATGTAGACCAGTAAGCAGTCATTCAAATATTTATCTGTCATCCTACTTCGTAGCTCTGTCTTCACATGTTTCATTGCAGAAAACGCTCTCTCGACAGTCGCAGTCGCTACAGGT
>JAWWMW010001626.1:126132-141815 GCA_035048345.1 Echeveria elegans | reverse complement strand
TACCTTTATATTATTTTCTCTCTCACACTATTATTATTTCTTAAATTTCGTGATAACTACCAAATGTACACAACAAAGGAGGACGGAGGGAGTAATATTATTGGAAGTATTGTGGCGAATTTGTTTATAAAAATAAGATTTTTTAAAGTTTGCGGCTAATTTCTAATGAGTAATTTTGAGTTGGATGTAGGGCGGTCAATCTATTAATGCTGGATGCAAGTTTGTTTAAAGGTTAATTTAGTTGTTGAAAGGACTATGACGAGCTATTATAACAGGTAAAAAACAATTACTTGTTATTTTATAAAAAAAATAAACTTAACTATTATAACTTTTGTTTTATTATAAATATTTTTTTAAATAAATTCCGTTTTAACTTGACTGTAAATTATTGTTGACAATTTGAATCACGATTGAAAATGTGGATGCTAGACACTAAATAATTAGATAGCGTTTTGCTGTTTTGAAACTACGTAGATGGTAAGAGAATTTTTTTTTAACATGTTTTCAATTTTGTATTTCAGATGAAAATATTCTAGCTATTCCCCATTTAATTTGCTAAGGTGTTTTTTACTAGTAATATCGTATATGTCCTTTAATTTTAGAATATGGCTTCGAATAACGTTACAAATAGCAATCTGCAGTTTATAATAATAGGTTCAACTATTGGTTGTCAGCATGGGATGTCAATCTTATAGAATCTATGTTTAACATGATGACATCCTATGTTGTAAATTGTGATGTAAAATGATAAAATCAAATAGAGCAGGCGGGTTAAATAATTATTTAAATTATACAAGTTCATATTAAACAGATTGGGTTATACACCTTTAGGTTTGTAGATCATGATACTAATAAAATTTTGTCATTATTTTTGCTCGTATCTAATCTCATTTTAATGTATAAAAGAAGAATCAAAAACTGATTTTTTATTAACTTAAATTATGATTCATGCTTTTGACTTGAATAGTCCATTAAGAGCTAGTCTAGTGAAAGTATATTGTAAATAGTCTAAATACCATACACGTTAAGTTTAATTTTTTTAAGTGCTAAACCAGTGAGATTTTACAAAAATTAAAAATATCGAATAGTAGTAATTAAAAGTTACTTTTCTATAGAAAAAAGACACTCGAATTAATTTAATACTCCTAAATTAGTTAAGGTAATTTTAAAGTATACATCAAGGTCTAGTTCGTGAAGAAGAAACGAGACGCGTGCGGGGGAGGATTTGTTTTATACGGTGCGCATGTTAGCAAAGCATTACACGTGTCGACTAGAAGACTGTTCACTGCGGCGATTTTCCGGGATTGCTGATCCGGTGGGCCATTAGCACAACAAGCTTCCAAACCCCGTTTGGTTGTGCAGACAATAAAATTAGGCCGTAAGATTTGTTTTATACTCCTAAGTATTATTGTATCCAAACGGGAGGAAACTGTAACTAGGGGACTACTTTTGTCTTACTTGTAATTTTAAAAAAGCCCTTCTATTTTTATTTAATTACGTGATTATCGGAAAACTAAAGGCAGGGTAAATAAGAAAAATAAATTTCAATGGAAACAAAAAAGAATGCAGTCGCTTTGTTGCAATAAAAGGGAAAAACTCTATGCTTGCATCAACGTAATAAATGTTATTTTTAAAACAAAATACTAACTATAAATTCTAAGTATGTGTTAAGAAAAATTGTATGCGATTTTATTTTTACTTTATAAAGGAAAGATGTTAAACCTCAATGTCATTTTCTAGCAAGTAATAGAATCGAATAGTATTTTTATTCACAGTCCATCTTGCGGGATGAGATGAAAATGGGCACTAACAGGGAGTAGATTTTGGGAAAGAAAAAGCATTATAGAGTATAGTGGGAGTCGAACTCAGATTGATCTGAAAATTTCAATGAATTTAGCTCTATCACATTCTTCAACTCCTATAAAACATTAATATGTTAAAATGTAGCCAAAGTATCCGTTAATTTCTAGTTCCGCCCGTGGGCACTAGATTAAATTGTCATCATGTCTGATTTTCTTCGTCTTTAAATTATTTAAACTGGACTAATTCAAATAAATTCAAGTAACATATTATAAAATGTACCTATTAAAATAAAACAAATGTAGTCAAATTAAAATTTCTAACTTTCATAAAATAAAAATTCTTTATGAACAAATTTATTCCTAAAGCATGTGATACGTGAGTCGCAACTTTTTTTTCAAACATAAAAGTCATGTCTGAAACCAAACCGAGCGAACCATCACCAATGTGAGTCGGCCGCAATCCTTAAACGACACGTGACGTTAATCACACGGAACCGGAAGGAATAAAGAATAAAATAAATACTTAAATGATGACAATGTGCGCATGTAGTAATGTGGATCACGGTGCGCTCGTGATTGGACGGCTCACAAACGTTACCGAAATCGAGCGGCACGCGTGGCTCAGCGATCGATGTTCTTTTTTTCTGTATTTTTCTGAAAACATATGACTCTTTTAATTTGAAACCGTTGTGTATCGTACACGTGGCAATCATGCACGTCGTAGGATGTTAGGGTAATGTAAAAAAACTTTGTAAACCCCACCCTACGGTTGTAGACGTTGCTTTACTGGATATTCGCTCAATTGCTCTTCATTAAATTTTCATAAGTTTGCAGATTGGTCCCCGAGTTTCAGAGTTGTTTAAATTATTTCGCTAGGATATGGTACCCTATGTGTATAAGTACACTGGCAATGATTTTGAAAGTATTATTGATTCACGGAGCTTAAAATGCAACTTATATAGGCTTTACTTGTCCCACTTGATCCGGAAACAACACAATTAGATGTAAGAAATTATGAATGTGGTCTTGTTTTTCAATCGTCATTAAGACAGATGGTCAACGTTTAGCATGTGGACAAAACTGGTTAGAAACAATCAATTTCCAATATCTACACTTGATGTATAAACCGAAAGTGCCTTCCTGCACTAAGAGGCAAAAACATCTCAATCACAATGTTGATTACAGCATAATGAATGCATCAAGTCTTTGTCCTATTGACTATCAAGAGGAGAAGATCAGGGCCCTTCACTTTCAGTTGTAGTTCACATCTTGCTCAATGACTGAAAAATTGCCCTAGATTATGGTAGTTGGCATTTCACGACCTAGGTACAGAGATAGAAAGAGATCGTTGTAACCCTAGCTGATGCCTGATAGTTTGTTGCATAGATGCCACAGAAATTTCATAAGTGATACTGTACTATAGTTATAGGAGTAGTAGTTCATTTCATCAATGGAATATTACGTCTCTATTTAAGGTGCACATAAAACTGAATGATATTGATATTTTTTATGTTGAAATTATGCATTGATGCCTAATTATTGAAGAACATATATACCACTTTCACAACTTTTATCTAGCAAGGCCTGAAAAGGGAAAATATGTAGTTTTTGAAGAGAAATAATCAAGCATTAAACAATGAACATAATCAAGGAATAACTAAAGAAAACCATTGTTGTTCAAAGGTAGGTAAGAGTAAGACCAAACTGATCAAGAAAATATTATTGGGTTCCACCAAAATATCACAATTTCAAGGCTTTTCTGACTTTGCGCAAAAGTTACATTGAATGAGGAAGAATAAATCACTTACAATCGAATATCAGTTTGTACATGCTTTTCAAGAAAAGGAACTCAATGGTGTGAAGGATTCCCACTTCTTGCAATCACAACGCATGCATATTGGCAAGAAAAGGGTGGGATTCTTGATGTAAAGTTATCTTTGATTTTGCTTGAGATGTGTTTTGGAGGAAATATCTCAACTAAGTTTCCACTATTATGAAAAGTTTGATTTGTTCGAAATATGATTAGGCCACAAATGTTGAAGTAAAGCGAATATCGACATGATCATAGCGCATTTCTAATGCATATAAAATATTCGTCTTGCCCAACCAAGTTGAGTAGAAAAAAATATTGCATTATACTGATTTTACAAAAGAGATTTATTCTTATTGCGCAATTATTGAAAATTATTTAAAGAACAACATTACACTTAATCGTTGAAAATCATGTTATCAGTACTTGTTACAGCAAATTATTCACGAATTTGTACACTTATTATTCAAATGAGCTTATCTTATCTTGGGAAATTTCAAGTTGGTACGAGTTTCAAAAGGTTTGGAAATGGTGAATTCTAGGCAGTTGAAACTTTGAAAATGAGTTGATCGTTCAAACCTTGTAATTTATGAGCGCACTATTGCTCGCAGTCAATGAATAATTCGTGAATAATTACGTGCACGATTAGGAGATGTCTACATATATAATAATGTTCATATAATTAAGAGTTCATTTTTAACTTTAATACCGAAAGGTGGTTGTGCAATATATAGTTGATGTAATTAAGGTTCACTAAATCATTAGTCAATGGGGTGTGGTTCTTTGATTGGGGAGTCAATCAAAGAATTCTTCAAAAAATTATGGGTTCAAACCTTCGGCGTGGAAGCCGTGAATTGGATGATGACGTTGATACCTTGGATGCATGCATTGCTCAGAATTTTGAAGTGTGGATTAGCAGATGACGTCGATTCCTTGATGCGTTACTCAGAAATCTAAAATTATTGGTGAAGTTGTCGACTGAAGAGTGGCTCGTGCTTTAAATATTTATATTCTAGACAATACCTAAATATGCTTACATAATATTGTACTGCATGTACCCACTCAATAAAAAAAATAAGAAAAAAGTTCAATATCATCATGGTATAATTGGCATGCATCAAGTCCATCGAGTTAAAATACAAACACTTGACCGTAGTCAACCTGATCTGATCACATTCATCATCAGTACAATAGGCCAACCTCATATCTCAGTCCTTTCAGGTGACCTTAATGATTAACAATCTTCATGACGTTGAAAACCTTTGTTAACAACCAAGAAAAAGGAAGTGACTCGAAGTCCTATTGATTAACAATCTTCATCACATTCAAAACCACCATCCATGTCTTTTTAAAACAATATGAAAGGCCGATAAAGAAAAAATGCAAGGAATAAGCATAGAATATAATTTGTGGATGTTGGAGTTCAGTCCAGCGGAATGAAGATGATGTGCTTGGTCCATAAATAATGAAAATAAATTTAAAAAAGAGGTAAAGAGAGCCAATTTTAGAGAGGGAGACAAGTGAGATGCAAAAAGAATGGAAATGTAGGGGTTTACGGGGACATTTGGTTCTGAAACCCTAAATACAAAGTTTTTTTTGTCTCCACTCTTACTCTCTCATCATCTTTGCTTCTTTCCACGTTCTAAAAGTTGTTAATGGACCTCAAATATAAAGAAGTGTTAATAGGTGCACAATATGTGTATAAAAATTAAAAGTGTTGGTCACTTCCTTGACATTTTTTTTTGTTTTTCATGTTTTTATTTTGAATGTCTCTTTTTATTTGTTCTATTTTCATTTTTAATAATTCTCTTTTTTACTTTTATCTCTTATATAATACTCTTTTTTCTACTTTATTCACCTCACTCACTAACATTTATCTTATTTCCCCTCTCACAATCATATTATTTTCTAAAAATTGTGGCACAACTCAAATATGAGGAGTGAGTATAAACTTTCAATGGAGCGTTTTCAGCCTGCTTTTGAGGGTTCATTAAGACGAGCAAGGGTTCACTATTGTGAGATAGGTTTTTGTAGATTATTGACAAACTGGAGGGTTCATATGAGAACCAGTGGACACATCGATTACACTATTTACACGTTTAAAAAGATAACTATTTACAGACACTCTACACTTTTAAACAGTTGTACACATAATTATCTTTAAACATGCAAAAGTGTTATCAACATGTGCACTCGATCTCGAAGAAACCCAACCTATAGGCAAATAATTTTGCTTGATTTGCGCATTGTACCAGAATCCTAAGATGTTTGCAGATTGGAATGGCCTCAAACGGCATGCAATTGAATTCGGCCCAAATCATTTGCCATTATTTGAATGGCCCAAGAATGATGATTTTGATCATTTTTTAGTGGAACTTGACTTATGAGCAAAGTTGTGCAAGAAGGATGCAAACATATTGTGTGGCCCAATTATTCATGCATAATCATGCAGATATGTTGTCCATTGGCAGCAATTGTAGACCTTTGATCGAGCAGTAGCTTTCGCAAAATCGTACAAACTGTCGTTTTGGAGGAAATATAGTATTCCATATCGATTTGATTTGGTGCACTGAACCTGAACTTCTATTAATCCAAAATGAGCCAGGAAAGGACATAGAGATACGTATTATGTCATTTATGACTTCTGATCAAGGTATCCTCAAGTTTTAATTACTTTGCTGAACAAAATGAAGTTAGTCAGAAATCAAAACTGAACTCAGCCAGGAAAGTATGATATGTAACTTTGATATTTAATTCTTTCAAGTACACTCTCAATTCTAATCCATAATGTACCAAAGATCAAAAGCGAAAAAGGGATATGTCTTTTGCATATAACACACAAAATGAATCATGCCTGCCTTCTGATAATTTCATCAAGAATGTAAACCCCCTAAGCGAACATGATTATACTTCTTGACCTCGAAAGCATGTTAGTCATTGAAATGTTAAAAACCCTGAGATCAGGGCGTACTTACTATATAAATCCCAAAAAATCGAATAGTGCGTCCTGAAGGACATTTTAGTGATTTTGTTAATCCCCTTCAAATGTACGTAAAGCTGAAGTCATAGTTAGTTAGCACAAAAGTCGGTGCTTTTAACAAAGTTCTAACTCATTTACTGATGTGTTAGCACCGACAACTCGTAATAATATTTAAACCTATATAAATGCATATGGGCAGACCCCCTACGATATAGAGGGACAAGGAGAAACTTAAATAAGAAAAGAGGGGAGGAGAGGGGTAGGACAAGCTGCAGACGACCGTATTCAGCATTCAATTTTGCATAAGAGTTCCACCAAATCAAGGCAATGATATGAGCCTTAGAACATGGGATCAAATTATCTAATCAAAATCTAAGATAGGGCATCTATAAAAGAGGGACCATCTTGTTCTTTAGGAAGCCACCAAGGTAGAGTTGCAACCCAACCAAAATACCAAATGGACCAACCCTAAAAACTGTCCAACTGTCTTATAAGCCACCACACAGTCACATACACCATTATCTATACACCATCCCCTAACCCTTTTCAGATTTTCATCAGCCCATAAATATCAAACACACAACCCTCTCAAACCCCATTCAAATGAATCAACCCTCCACATCTCATTTTCTCTCTATTACTCATGTCCTTCTCTCTAGAACATCACTATTTGAAGTTACCAAAATGACCTCGAAGAAGCCAAACAAGAGGCTAACACAAGCAGAGTTGTTCAAGCAGCTTGTAAGGAATTGCTCAAGATTGGCAAAGCACAACAAGACACATGGTGGATACATTCAACAAGGAGATGATAGGGACCATTTGCCTTTAGATGTGCCTAAGGGTCACTTTGTGGTATACGTTGGACCGAACCGGGTTAGATACATTGTGCCCATTTCAATCCTTGCCCGAACTGAGTTCCAAATGCTGCTCCAGAGAGCTGAAGAGGAGTTTGGGTTTGATCATGAAATGGGTCTCACTTTGCCATGTGATGAGGATGTGTTTCAGTCCTTAACAGCCATGCTTAGATAGCGCAGTTGGTCCCATGTGGCTGCTTGTTTGGATGAAGATGAAGCTGCATATCCTTTTCTCTTTGTGGCTCCTGATGATGTGGTCCTAGCAAGCCTGGTGGCGTTGCCAAGTTGGTGTGTGGGTGAATCTTGATTTTAGATCTTAGCTATACTTTTCTAACACAGGAAAAGTAAATTAAACCTCAAACCCTGTAAGTTTGATAGGGTTTACATTTATTCGAGATTAGGAACTTAGAAAATTAATAAATGTGATAGGAAAAGCGAACAAATGCATTGTATTGACGGAGTTTGGAGATGTCCATTGAGTTCAAACCCGCAAATTAGTAAATTATTTTACACGAAAGGTATTGTTGTCCTCTTCGGTTGGTTGCTGTTTTATCTGATAGTATGTATTTGTTGTTTTATTTAGGTTATGCAGAAATATTTGATTTAGTTGAATGTGACGATAACATCAATAGACGACTTACACATTAATATTTCTGATGTAACCGTGTTTTCTATGTGTATTTGATACTTGAATGGGGTCAACATATCCGTGTCTGGAGTGGTAACTTTGCCGTCTACTAAAAAATGACATTACTTTGTTTGTTTATTGTTTACTATCCAAATCCAAGTAAAATTTTTCAAGATTAGCATCATAAGTTTCGCGTCCAGGTGGTCAGTTTGACAACAACTCTACGGCTGTGCCCAGTTTGTATAGTCTCTGCTCTAATTAAAGTACCATGAACAAGAGCTTTCAATAGAGACTATAATAATCTATTTTGGAAAGAGGTTGTCAACGATTATGTATTCATCTTATCATTATGAGAATTTTCGATACTCATGGACAAGACATAATTTGATGGTTCAAATTACTTAGACCTGGCTGAGAATGGCACAAAGTATTATATGTAACTTCGATACTCTGCTAGGCACTTCAGATCTCTGTCCAGGTTTTCGAGTTTGTTTATTTTTTAATTTTACTTTTAAATCTTAGACATTCTATACAGGATGATGATTTAAGTTTCTTCGTTGACTACATAGCATGGTGTTAAGAAATTTCATTTACACTTCAATATGAATCTTATTTGTCTTTATTTGATGAGTAGTATTTTTGCACGAGTGAACGTCAGAGGTTAAACTGTACAGAGATAGCTAGTTATTATTATTTGAGAATATATAAATTATTCAAAATATCAAAATTCTCATTAACTGCTTGTACATTTTATACTCCTAACAAGTAATCAACACTCTCAGCTCACACTCTGCATGATTTAGCGCAATTGATTATAAATTTATGTTTAATAATATAGAATTCACAAATTGCTAAAATGTGAAATATATTTTTAATTTGACTCTTTAAGAAAATATTTCAAGGAAACTTAACAATATAAATATATGTTATATGCACGTGCAAATCATGTGTCTTCATTAAATGACATATCGTGTTTGCATCCGATAATACATTTAACTCTATGAATAGAATAGTGGTACACTCAAATAATTATCTATTATACACCGAGAAACTAATATAATTAGAAGAATAACAACGTACCTATAATAATGGGAAAAAAATGTTGCATCTTGCGAGGGGCTGCAAGCCTGCAACCCCTTTCTATTCAACTATTCAAGTAGCGTTTCATCTTATTTACCCCTCCGCTGGTCCAGAAGGTGTAGTAATGATTTATGAAATTCTCGTAAATCAATATATACATGCTGTATTGCGATCACATTGTAGTCTCTAGTTGTCACTTTAAATAAAGGCGTATTTACATTTAAGCACGGTATAGAAATTATACCTAATAATTTATACAACAAAATTTTACAATCAACCATCTGTATAATATTAAATTTTACTATTAACAGCTACCCTTATATAAAATCGAATTTACACATTATAACTCAATAATAATGAACAAAAATCTCAACAATTAATGTTGTGCCTCTACAACTTTTTCATCCTAGATTTCAAATTTTAACACATATTTTGATGTGTTCCATAAATTTTGTGATGATCAGTTGGAACTATTTGATATTATACATGTGGTTTTGTGCAACATTTTGTTACACATGTGGTTAATTGAAAAATATTACATTGTACATGTGGTTTTATGCAACTTTTTTATACATGGGTTTAAGTATATATAATTTCGCATATTATACATGTGACTGTGTAAATACCCCTTACATAAAAGACCAATATTTATAATATTTTTAAATCTATAACTAAATTTGATATAACAAATATACATTGAGAAAGAAAAAAGATTTGTAACACAAATTGTGCCACATGAGACGACTCGCAACATATGGATATGTGCAAATTGACAATTGTAGTAGAGGTGTGGGTTTGTTTATCCTTCGAAAATGTTAAATATGTAAAGTCTCTAATTCTACAAGTTGAGCAACTTGTTGGCCTTGGACCTGATCAGCTCAAGTAGAGCTTCTCTTATCCACCACCAGAAGATATGATCTTCTTATGGATCATGTTCGCATGAGATATCTGTAGATGATAATGTGTAATAAATTCATGTAGATACACGAAGAGTGAAGCTATGTGGATCATTTACAGCAACTTGTGCTTCCAAAACTCATCAGCCATAGAAAACCGTAAACCAAGGTTCTCTTTCAGACTCTGAGGTTGTCTAATTATGAACATGGATGAAGGCAACAAATGAGGTATTGACTATTTTCGTTTGATACTATCTTAGGAGGTAGGCTAGCAGGAGAGTAAGTACCACGTTTAACCTCCGCTCCTCCGGAACCGATTTCATGTCCAAGGGGCATTATTGAAAGGTCTATTACATAACAATAACACAGAGAAGTTTGGAGCAAAATGAGTCCTAAACCTTCCCTTTAGTTGAGAAGAATTTGCTGATACCTCTCGAATGCTTCTCCGGAGTGGGAGGGAGCGAATGAGCGTTAGACGGTTTGTTCTTTTGATGTTTTGCACTGATAGGTGATTTTAAATAATTGTTTCCCTCAGAATCAGGTGGGCTGTACAGTGCATTGTACGTATCCTTCGTGGGAGACTCGCTGCCTGATCGGTACACAGGGCCGGGCAATGCAGCAGCTTCTGCTTTGACTCGATCAAGACCTAAGATGTTTTCAAATGTTAGGTTGGACTCATCTCTGGCTGGACTTGAAACCTTCTGTATTATGTCTAGTTGTGGAGAAACCAAAGGTTCGGTCCGAGGTCGTAGAGATTTTAATTGCTTGCCCAGAAGGAATATTGTTTCTTGGCACTCTGCTAGCTTTTCTGTAGCAGCTGCCAGCTCTTTTTCCTGAGAGTTGCAACAATGACTATCAGTCTCAGCAGTACTCTAGCAGTTTCATATAAGATAAAAGACGTGACATGTAAATGAAGATATTAAAGACACAACTACGTCAAAGAGTATGACATCCACTCACCTGCTTCGTTTTGTGATTAGCTTCAATCATTGAAGATTCCGAGTTGATGCTGTTCCAGAGACAAATCAGGCGTTAGTTAATGAGAAATAGAAAAGCATAAATTGATTTGAAACATAAAACTCCAACAATTCTAGATACAATTTTGCAAGAAAGTTGAATGAACAGCCATTTTGATCAATAATACTTATTATTCAGTGCCGGAATGCAGGTTTAGAAGATACTGGAAGAAATGCAATCTAAATTCCAGCGACCCTTACATTTCTGGACATCACCACAAAAGCTGATGAGTATGGTGGTTATGCATGACGATACACAAGTTTAAAAATAACTGACCAGTGATGATACGGAAATAAATTGAACTCTTACCTCTGCAATCGTTCTTGAAGTTCATCACATCTATCCAAAGCATCCTGAAGGTTAGTCTTTGCTTTTTGAAGTTCATCCTCTAGGTTCTTCACTTTCTCACGCGCAAGCTGTAACTCCATCTCTAGCTGTTCATCCCGTAACTCAAGTGACCTATAAGATTCCACCATACACTTCAACTGAATATCAGCCATGCTATTGGATTTTTGAGCCGCAACTAGCTGTATCTTCATTTCCGCAAGCTTTACCTCAGTCTCTGAGAGTTGAGACTGGGCATTCTCCAAATTTGCTGAGCATCTGGCCAAATCTAATTCCAAGCTTTCTTTCTCAATTTTTAGTTTTTCATAATCCTCCAGTGGATTCATGCACGGCGCATGTTTCATTTCTACTCCAGGTACTGAGTTAACTCCACTTAATACCTCCAGTTCAGAACTACCATCTGTATATGGTTCACTTTCTTTGCCCTCTGAAACTATAGTCTGCTCAGGTAAAGCAACCTTGTCTATACAGTCAGAACCATCAGTTTCCACATCTTTATCCTTGAAGTCAGGGAAATTAAACCTGAGTCCATTAGCCCTTTGTAAAATATGGGACAACTCTGTCAAAAATTCCACGACACTTTTCTCCTTGTATATTTCTTCACTGAATTTTTCTGAGAACTCCTTTACCCGTTCAACCACTCCATCACCATCGAGTGATGAGTCCTTAATTGCTTCAACTGCTTTCCCCAAAGAGGCCACAAAGTCATGAATCCGATACATTGCTCGTGCAATTTCTTGACTTATGCTCTGCATGTTTTCTGAAACCATTTTATTGTCCTGTGATGAAGAAATTTCCTTAACTGTTGTAACCCCAGCATCCTCCGGGCATATCTGCCGATCGCATGAGGCATCTGAACAATTTAACTTCTCAAAATTACAGCAGGAAGATTGTTGAACCGAAGCATGTGCATGATTTAGAATGCCACTGATATCTTCCAAAATTTTAACACCATCAGATTCTTTGGACATGTATTCGTAGAGCATAGAAATCCTTGATTGAAGTTCCATAATGGGCAACCGGTCCACACCAGCATCACGTTTAGGGGAGTTAACCTGATCAGAAGGTCCCTGATTTTCCGTTTGATTTGAGTCACGCTGCAGGTAAGATTTAAGATTTTTACTAGCTGTTTTCGACATGTCTCCTCCCATTATATTTTCCAAGCCTATGTAGCTTGAACTACAGGGGTGAGAGCTCTGTTCACCGGAATCATTGGATAAACATGCCAGCTTTTCCATCTCAAGAAAATCATCCATCAAATCCAAGTGGTTTGCACTTTCAGACTTTCTTGATTCCTCCTTTTCCTGTTTGCTATGTGAGAGGCTAGAGTTAAGTCCTGTGGACCATGTTTCAACAGAACTGGGCGCGTACTCATTGCCGTCCTCTGACATTGACGTTAGGCTATGTGCATTTGCCAACTTTGATATACTCTTGTTCTCAGTCCGGATCTTTGCCTCTAAAATTTGAAGCTTGTTTGATAAACTAGCGCACAAATCCCTTGAATCCTGCAACTCAATGTTACGCTTAGCCAATGCTTCATTCAACAATTTCGTGTCTTCTTCCATAGGCAATAAACGTTCTGCAAGAAACTCGTTCTCTTTTTCTATTTTATGCATTTCTTCCGACTGAAAATCTGAGCGTGCACCAGAAGTCCGACCAAAAGATCTCCTTCTATTATCCACGTAATCCCGACCCAAGCTTTCGACTTCCAGCTTCATTTGTGCAAGAGCAGCAGGACCAGGGAGTTTTTTCCGTACAAGACCTCGTAATCTTTGACACTCTGCCTCTAACTTCGCTACCTTCTTTGCAGCCTCGACATGCTGCTTGTTGGCAACATCTGCAGACCTAACACTCATGTTCTTTTCTTCCGTCCGAATCTCAGACTCCTTAGCAGCTATATGAAGTTCATATTTGAGGGAGTTTATTTCCCTTTCGCAGGCTTCAATGTTACCCTTCAAATATTCAATCTCTGCCTCAGCAAGTGACTTTTGTTCACTTATGTTGATTAGCATGTTCGAACGCTCTTGCAATGACCTGGAAAGCGCTGCATTTTCAGCTACAGACTGGCGGAGTTCTTGATCTAAGTCACCAATCCTGGATTCCATCTCCTGTTTAAGTTTCTCGTATTGCTTTGTTTTGGAGAAAATCACATCATGCATCTTTTGTTCATGCTCTTCTTTCAGAGTTCTTATCTGTCTCATGCATTCCTTTAAAGCGCTATCCAAATGGGATGCCCGATCTTCAGTTGTAATCTTCTCAAGAGTGACAGACTCCAATTGAGTTTTTAGAGTCAAAGCTTCTGTCTCTGCTTTTTCCCAACCTGCACAAAGAGAACAAATTTATGAACCGAGCAACTTGGACCTTCAATCCAAGGAGAAGAAATGATTCCTCTGTTATATGAAGTGATTAAGGGTCACAGGTCACAGGTACATGCAGAAGTAACTTCGAATAGTTTTTCCAGGTCAAAAAAAGGTACCTGAAATAGCTTCCTCAGCAACTTTGGCATGCTGCTTGACAAGGCCTTCCTTAGTATCAATCTCTTCTTGTGCAGCTGAAAGCTTTTCATTGACTTCTGTTATTTCACTGTCTAGTGTCCTAATCTGCTCTTCATATAATTTCACTTGATCCGCTAAGTTGGTCAACTGTGTGTATGACTCCACTGAGATCTGAACATGCATTGGTTTTTTGTTGTTTTCCTGCACTCAAAGACAAAAGTATCTATAAGTAACCTACCTAAAGCATCACGAGATTAAGCCATGAGGTTGATAAACACTTCCATGGAGAATGCAAATGCATGTAGTACTAATACAGAACGGACGGCATGTTTGCAAATGCATGTTTTTCCAAGGACGGCAAACAAACCTTAGATGCTGGAGTCTCGGCTAAAGCAGAGTCTACCACTGCTTCGACCGCCGCAACCTTATCAGAAATTGTTTTATCAGACGCTTTTTTCTTCCAAGGCCAACTCCGGCGATCCATCTTAATCTGAACAGTGCAATCCATCAATGCGTTATCATACACATTCCAATAAGGCAACAATTACACGCATAAAGTCAGGAAAAAAACAGCGAAAGACAACTGTACTACACAAATCTTCAAAGTCCATGCGCATACGGATTACTTAATTCAAGTCGAACTATAAGAAAATGACCAACTCCAGCTACAGCTCCAGCTCCATAAAAAACCTCAACTACCAAACACATAATAAACACACACTATCCCAGTGGCATATTTTCATATTATACTGTCGACTAGCTGCTCATTCAACTCTCTGAAGAAGAAAAATGCTAAACAATCCAAAACATAATTCATCATTCTCCATTGCCAGATTTGACAAACCTTCAATCTCCAACTCAACCTAAAAAAAAAAGCTATACACAGTTGTAAATATGATTACTCAATCCTGTCCCACCGTCAACAATCAGAAAGCGAGATTTCACCATATCAAACTAAAAAAACAGCAGTTAGGTTAAACTCAAAGCCATGAACTGTTCAATCTCAGTAAAATTAAATGACTGAAAATCAGACTCATCAATCAACACCAGTCAGAATTCAAATTAAATTCAGATTAAATTAAATTAAAAATAAAATCTGCAAAATAATCCGAGCGCTCAAGCCGATGAGACTCGTTCGAAATCCGTATTCACCGACAGAGCAAAAGCAGCAGGTTCTGCCGGCCGCGTAATCAGCGTCTCGAATGCGTTCCATCTACTCGCCACCGCAATTCCATTGACAAAATCGAACCAACCAAACCACATTAACAATCGAATCCGTAACTCACCGAGAGATAATCGGACTATCAAATGCGGCTACGGGGGACGAAATCGGGAGTCGGACGATGGCGTTAGCAGCTCGACAGACGACAGTCAGTCTGAGAGAGAATCTGTCAATGCGAACCGATGGGTTTATCGCTGAAAATGGCGCGCGAGATAGAGGAGGGCGAGGCGAAGAGAGGCGGCGACGCCGACGACGACGGCGTTTTGAGAGAGAGAGTATGTGGAGGCGTGTTGTGTGTGTGCATTGAGTTTCGGTTGAGCGGTTTTAAATGGCTCAATAAACGATGCCAGAAATAAAAAGTGGAGATCTGAGGTTTATTTCTTGGGAAGAGATCAGGTATAAAGTATGCTAAATATAAAAAGTATGAAGAAATTACATGCGTTGATTTTATTTTGATTAATGGTTGAGATTAAACAACAATTCGAATTAAATTTATTCAAATTAATGATAAAGGACAAATTAGTCATGTTTGATACATTATCTAATTATATATC
>JAWWMW010001626.1:78438-97189 GCA_035048345.1 Echeveria elegans | reverse complement strand
GTGAGGGGGAGGCGAATGTCGGGTGGTGAGAGAGGATGTCGGGTGGAGAGACGGTGAATTTCGGGTGAGGATGAGGCGAGGATGAGGCGGTGAATGGGTGATCGGGTGAGGATGAGGGGAATGGGGGTTTGGGGGATTTAGTTTGGTCTGGTCGGTAATTTAACCATTTGGTTAAGTTTTGTTGCTAATTATACGGTTCACTTAGTTAGGGTTAGTTACTTATTTTATTATAGAAGTAGATAGGAAAAAAAATTGCATCCATCTCTTTGGTTACTGATTTTTTCCATTAAGTCATTATTCATGATTACTTGGATCATCACAACAACAAAATCGATCATCACTTAGATCAATTTTTAAAGGTTTGATCCTGAGATTTGGTCCCACAAAACCTAGTTCAACCAATCAAAAAAATGAGTACGTACTTCTCATTATTTAAGATATATTCTTTCATTAGAAATGATTTTTTTAATGTTACAGTTTGAAAATATGGTATTTAATGGGGAAATCTAACTTAGTGAGACGTCATCATGATCAGTAGATATTTTAAAATCGAGTGTCTCAAATCTATCCGAACAATCTGATTTAGTGAGACATCATTTAGTATTTTTTTGATAATGGATTACATATTGGGTATAATTTGTGGTATAAGATCATATCATCTAGTACATTTCATATTATAATCAAGCACAAGGACACATACGAACTTTTCTACCCATGTCCAATACATTTCGAAACACTTTCATGCACGATAACCCTTTATTGACACAAAAATCATCTACGTTAACCTCATTTGATGAACTGGAGGAAATAACCTGCCACATCAATTACAAGACAACTTCCATGTTTCGAGAATTGAAAGAATGACATGCTTTTACGCCCCGAAAGATGAGAAGATTGAAAGGTCTCCTCGCCTAAAGACGAGAGGAATGAAAAAAAATAAAAAATTGATATGTGGATCGGTGAACGTTAGGGATTGCACCCAAAATCTAAGATTTCAGAACGGAATCCATACCAACATACCACAAGTTTTTGTTGTCGAGTTCTTGAAATTATTCATAAATAATGTTATTAAATTGAATTTACGATACATTTAATGTTGATAAAAAGTAAACAGTGAAAATCAATCACAGTGTATCCTGCTTTCATGCTAACATTTAACGCAACATTAACATACAAAACAACATGAGTAAGAGCATCTACAACGCGGTTTGTAAAACCGGTTGTAGAGCTAAAATTTGACACGTGGCTGTAAAAAAGTTTACAACCCTTCTTCCCAGCTTCTATTCTCACAACTCACTATTCATGTTTTTATTTTTCCCATTTCTTCTCCTCTCCTCCAACTCTCACGCATTCCTTCTCCTCTCCGAAAAATTGAAATTGAAGGAAGATAAGGTTTGATGGGGTTTGGTGGATGACCAGGGGTGGGGATGAAGATGGAGTTTGGTGGATGTTGTTATTTGGAGGGTTGGGGTTTGGTGTCTAGGGGGTGGAGATGAAGATGGTGTTGGAGATGAAAATGGGTTTTGGTGGAAGAAGAATATAGGGTTCGGTGGATGTGGCAGTGGGATGAAGATGGAGTATAGTGGCTGTGGGGATGAAAATGCGTTGGAGGCTAGGATTTGTAAAAGAAATGTTAGATTTGTAAAATTGGGTTTGGCAACCCAATTTAGAAACCAGGGCTGGAGATGCTCTAAGCCTTAGTTTATGGAGGTAGCTAACGACTACATATTTAATTTTTATATTGTGGGATCCATCGGGCGGATGTAGTGTAGGAGAAGGGTGTCAATTGACACTAGAGGTGGCGGTAAGATCCGCCGTCCCGTCTTGCCCCGCCCTGCAAATAAGGCAGATCAGTTTGAAATCTTTTTGACATATCACGGGGCAGTGCAGGTCCAATCCAGCCAAACGCTCCGCCCGCCCTAATCAACCTCTAACCTAAGTCTCTAATTAATTTCTAACCCTCACGACAAACATATTTCTGAAGATTTGACATACTCAATACCATTCCTTAGTGTCAATTCACACAAAAACCAAATCAACACAATCACGGAGAAATCATCAATTCCATGAATCGGAAATATTGAAAACAAAAACGACACACCACCTTTGTCATCGTTCCATCCTCTGCATTATAAGTTAATCGTATTCTCACATTCACCACCACCGAAAGACCACACCGAGACCCTAAATCAATCCAAATTGAAGAATGAAAGAACCACTTAGCACCTTACTCCACAACTGATCGATTTGTAAAACAAACCCTCACAACCATCAAACATTCCCCGTTTTATACGTATTTTTTTAAGTTTAGGCGTGGCCCATGCAACTTTAATTAAGTTTTAAGTATAACATAAACCTTCTTCAAACAACGGATTCTGATCCGGTGCTACGCTGTCACTAACAGTATCAGAATTTTATACTGTTTTCGATACTTTTCAGGTCAGAATCTGAATTCGACGTAAACGGATATCGTTGAGTGCCGAAAATGGGATATAAGGTGCGGTTCAGTTTAAAACAGCATCGAACAAAATAGATTAGACCTTTGCTTCTTAGAGGGCTTGGAACGCATTACTTGTCCGTTAGAAACAATTTTACATATTGTTGGAAAGCTGATTCAAAGAGCTACAATTCTCTAACTTACGCCAAATCCAAACTCCGAGACGAAAAGTGCCGAAAATGGGATACAAGTTTCGGTGCGGCTAGTGACAGCGCAACACCTGATCTGAATTCTCAAACAACACCTATACTCTATCAAAACTTCAACGTCAACTTCACAATGACTTCACTACACCAAGACTTCAACATCATCGAAAGAGCAACTTCATCACCCCGAAAAGTAAAGAGAAAAGCCCCAACAAGGCAGAATAAAAAAGTAAAATAATAATTTAGCAAGAACTAGGATTCTATATTTTTCAAGATACAATCCTTAACAACACACCACCACCCGTTGACATAAACTTCAAATTTTGAATATGCTAAATTTGTAAAGTTCATACTATTTTTTTTATGAAAATTTCCCCATACTCTAGTGGTCCACTTTTTCTCTGCACAAGGAAAATATCTTCCTAATGGTACCTAAAAGTCCGCTCCAAGCCTTCTTTATTCTCGAAATGGTACCAAAATCGTACTTTACTTTAGGTGCTTTCAAGAGTACAGTCATCCAAGACATCAACCTTAAAAAAACCAACTCCAAGTCTCCAACAAACATCGTTAACCATAAAAAAATCTCCAAAAGCGGGCACATGATACAACAGGCCAACAGCAATGTACTCAGCCTGAATATATCATTGTTTTATTGACAACAGCAATCAGGCGCAGCGGAAGCGTGGTGGGCCCATAACCCACAGGTCCCAGGATCGAAACCTGGCTCTGATATATATTTGTTAACTGAACCGATTTTAAATTGCTATCGAACCGTTTTTACTGATCGTACTTTAATTTTGCCAATGAGATACTTATTGGGCCTGACTGTCCGCCCAACAACAAACATCCGCTTGAAGAACGAATCGACCAGCAGACGAGAAAATCTTCCTTTCGACTCCCGTCGACAGTTTTCGGCCGTCTCCGATATCACTCTCTTTTTATCCAACGACGGCATCACCGTTCAGTGCCATTCACAGGTACGTCGCATATATATTTTTGCTTGATTTTTTCTTCTCAATTTCGGTGTTGCATGGCTGTTCATAAGCTTTTAATTTGTGTGATTGCATTGCGTTTACCTTAGTTTTTGGCGGCGGTGTTAAATATGGGGTTTTCCCTTAATTGTGGTTTGGTGTATGTGGCGGTGTGTGGAATTTCAGGGGTTTTAGTGAATTAGGGTGATTTTGATTTGAACCCTAAGTTGAGGTGAGCATCGTTGGAATGAGGGAAAGGTGGTGGTACCTTTGAATGAATTGGCAGCCTGAATTTGAGGTTCATCTCATGCAGATGGGTTTTAGTTGTTTTTTTATTGTTGTAAATGAGAGTCTGGTTCAGGACTCTGTGTCGAACTTGTTTACTTCATTTCATATGTATGAATGCTGGCTGAATTGGAGCTAGTGGAATTGTTAACTTATCATTTTGCGAATGCTCTTTGCGTTAGATATTTGTTAGCTGGTGAGTGGTGAACTGGTGACGCTTGGCATTATGGCCTATTTCCAGTGTATTTCCTTGAGGGTTGCATATTTTTGTGGTTTTACATGGTCGCATTCGCATTATGTGTTTAAAAAAAATAGATATAGAAGTGTCTGTGTTTATGTTCAAAGGTTTTGAACAAGGTGACAAAATTGGTTTTTAACCACAGGCCTCATGTGATTATTGCCACATCAATTATATTTTGACATCAATTCTTCCTGTGGCAGTCGCATGCCAAGAATGACAGAAGGGTATGTACTCAGTTTGGCTTTGGCTATGGCTAAGCCAAATAATCTGTTTTCATATCCTCAAAAGGGTGTATATTGTTGTTAATATTATTTTGGACCTTGGTACTTTCTGAACGAAAACAATGGCTTTTTTTCACGTAAAGATTGTGGTTTTGTGGCTTTTAATTGGTCTGTAATGTTAAAATACCGGGCCTTACAGTTCAGTGTCTAGTTTCTGTAGTGATTCATTAGTATGCTTCTTGGAATATGTGTGTGTGTGTTTATTGAATATTTATTCAGCTGTATTCATTTTGCTACAATGCAGACTATAGCTACAGTATGCATGTTTTTAGCGGGAAAAGTTGAAGAGACTCCACGACCACTGAAGGATGTTATTATGGTTTCTTATGACATAATCCACAAAAGGGATCCTGTGGCTGCACAAAAGATCGAACACAAGGTTTTTCAGATGTTTGAACTTCTTTTTTGATATTTCATTAGTTCACTGTTAGTGCTTGGATTGGGGTTAATACGTGTACTGTGTTATGTATGTACCACGTTCTTCTCCTCCTATGTCATATATAGCGTGCTTTTATTTTTTTCAGATTTTCTGGCTTTGCATTACATCAGCTGAAAGTTTCTACACTGACTATCGCTTACCCATTTTCATAAGCATGCTTTTGGTTAAAGTTTGCAGTGATAATAATGAATAATTCTGCTGCTAGCGTATGTGATATTGATTATTTTAGGAAAGGATGATGGCAAATATAAAGGATATATCATATTATGTGCTAGAAAACACTCTTTTATGCAATTGGGCACTAGGAGTCAATTTGGTTTTTTTATTTATTAATATTTTCTTTAATGATTTTTGATGCTGAAATTAGTAACAATGTTTTAAATGAGAAACATAATTGACCTACTATTATATGAGCTGAGGTGTTCTCCTTGACATTGAATTTTGATAGGTACATTGTATAGATATTGTAGACACTCTTTGCTAGTTTTAGATGATTGGCATCTATTTGTGGTTGCATGTTCTTCCCCAGAATCAAGTAATTCATTCCTGATTTATCTTTGCAGGAAGTATATGAACAACAGAAGGAATTGATTTTGATTGGTGAAAGGCTCGTGCTTGCAAGTTGCAACATTAGCATTTGATCTCAATGTCCGCCATCCGTACAAACCTTTAGTCGAAGCCATAAAAAAGTTCAAAGTTGCACAAAATGCACTTGCTCAAGTAGCATGGAATTTTGTCAATGATGGTTATGCGAAAACCATGATTCTTCTCTTTTAAATTATCTTATTTTGTGTCTTATTTGATTTTTATTTCTCATTTTGAGATATGCTTTCAGGCTATGAACGTCACTCTGCCTGCAATTTAAGCCTCATCATATTGCCCCGCTGGTGCAATTTTCCTTGCTGCCAACTTCTTAAAAGTGAAGCTTCCATCTGATGAGGAAAAAATATGGTGGCAAGAGTTTGATGCCACTCCACGTCAGTTAGAAGGTTGGTTTGTTTGGTTTACAAATAGTATTAAGATAAATCTTAGTCGGTGGTTGAGATCGGCAGCAATGTTCGGTTTTCAAGAATTTTTTTGGCACCGTTTCATTGTTTCACAAATCAAAGTAATCTGTTGTGGTACACTCAGAAGTTATATATACTTTAGTTTGTAGTTAAATACATACCGTCGGCGTCCCAACCATTTTTGTCACCTTTGCTTCTTCTGTTTTTGTTTTATGGAAATTATAATGATTCAAAAACAGAGTGTTTGTTGTTTTATTTTACAATGCAGAAGTCAGCAATCAAATGTTCGAACTATAAAAGCAAAATAAAATGCCATAGGGAAGTGAAATAGAAGGCAGTAGTGGTGTTGCCCATAATCAGCGTGGCCCTTCTAGAACTTCAGCCGCCAACGATGAACAAGTGCCAAATAAAGGACATACTCCTGCTGGTGCATGTTCAGTGTCCTCCTCGGCAAAACATGGAACTTCAAAGCAAAAACCTTCACGACAAGGAGCTGATAATGCAGACAATCACAATGCTCAATCAAATTTGGATCCGAAACCTTGAAAGGTCAACGGGAGCACTGAGATAAATAGTGTGATAACCGAACACAAATATGATGGAGAGACGAAGGATGACCGCCATGCTGAGTTACGGAAGGATGATGTCATTGATGCTTCAAATGAGTCCAAGGCGGTAGTGGATAAAATTATAGATGATGGAGGAGCACGGGATTACATAAAAAGTGAGACTACTGAAGCTGGAGAACCGAAGGAATCCAGCTTTGTTCGTAAACCTAGTGGTGGCCGAAAAGATTCAGGAGAAGGTCCAGATACCCAGTCTCCGCAGTTGACTCGAACCAGGTTTGACGTAGATAAGCTAAAGGCTGTAGTTGAAAAGAAAAAGAAGAAATCTCGGCTGGATATACCTACCTGTATTTGATGAAGCTGATCTCATTGAAAGAGCATTGGAGGATGGAGTTGAACTGGCAATTGAAGATGAAAAAAATGAAACGAGGGAGAAGACGGAGCTGGCCCAAAGACGAGACAGATCGTCATAACAAGGATCACGACTCTCGTGGCATTAACAAGGGCCAATCATCAAGAGGAACAAGAAGCACTGAGTTTGTCGAAGAAGGAGAGATGTTAGATGACTCATTTCCATTCTTCAACAGCCGCAAAAGAAAAGGGAGCCGTCTTGATAAAGGACCTGATACCAAACACCGGTATGAATACAGCTCTGGACATCAGCGGAGCCACCATGAAAATACTCGTAACAATGGGCATGGATCTGGCAGAGGTAGTTACTCCGATAGAGAGTACAGAAAGCACACATGAAATCAAATAAGGTTACCCTAGTCCCCCCTCCTTCATATACTTATTCCAAACGTCAGCTACAATCCTGCTATTTTTATCAAAGATATACATCCTATACCAGGTTGCTTTTAGGGGAATGCACCAAGGAGCATAGACATCAAACTTGGCTATATCATAATGCACAATGGGTGACAGAAACTCAAACTAAGCTCCTTGCTAAGTCATGAATACGTTTCAGCATACAATTTTGCTCAGCCCCCCTGTAAACTATATAATACCGATTTTGTGTTTCGGTATTGGCTGTTACATTATATATACTAGTAATCGGTGAACTCGATAAATAATTTGAGATAAAACAAACAAATTCGAGTTAAAATATAATTAGTGAAATTAAAGTTTATTAGATTTTGAGTCTGTTCAGGGCTTTAGAGATTAGAGTAGTTAATTATTATTTGATTAATTATGATCGCAGTGGAGTTAAGAGTGAAGGAAGATTAAACTTGAGTGAGGTTAAAATTAGGAGTATGATTAAGAAGAATTGAGTTAGTGATGAAGGGTGATAACCGCCAAATGCTATTCTCCAATTATATAATGAGATGAAACAGCTATTGAGGTTCTGCGGAAGGACCAAAGCTTTGGCTTTTCTATAAATGGGCCTATGGGCCGGTTCGGAGCAGATAAGATCGGTCAGGTAAGGCAGTTTTATTAGGAAGCGTGAGACATCATCGGCCACGAGCAAACCCTGCGTTGCGCGTGCAAAAAAATAAAAATAAAAAAATAAATAGAAAATAAAAGAAATCTGTAGGGCGTAAAAGAAAACCGAGACAGAACAGACACATTCCTTAGTACGTAGCCGAAGTACAACAACACATCGAACTGCCACAACCGCGGCTCGACACAACAGCAAACAGGTAAAGACTCAATTTTTACGCATTCTAGATCGATAAAATGAGATGGGGTCTTTGATTTGGTTCGATTTGTGTATTTTTCTGGATTAGATGGATCGGTACCAGAGGGTTGAGAAGCCGAGAGCGGAGTCACCAATTGATGCTAATGAAATTCGGATTACTAGTCAGGGAAGGATGCGCAGTTACATCACCTACGCCATGTCTCTTCTTCAGGTTCTTCCCCAATTAACCAGTTTTTCTATTCAATTGTTTGCTTTATTGATTTGATGAGTTTTTTTAAGAAATCTTGTTTTGTTTTGTTGGTATTTAATGTCAGATTTAATCTTCATTAAATTTGTATGATGATGTTTGTTGTGAAAAGTAATGTTTAATATATCTGAATTCATGACGTAGTGTGCCATTAATTAATGTTAGTTGTTAGTGGCTTACTGTTTACTATCTTGGATTTTAGGAGAAGGGTTCTGATGAAATTGTGTTCAAAGCCATGGGAAGGGCTATCAACAAGACTGTCACAATTGTCGAACTCATTAAGGTTAGTTCGTTTTTTTCGTTATACATGTCTCTGTCGCTTTTTTATGGATTAATTGGAAATTAAAGTTTTTTGTTATGTAGAGGAGGATTGCTGGTCTCCACCAGATTACTTCGATTGGGTCAACAGATATAATTGATACTTGGGAGCCCCTGGAAGAAGGCCTCCTCCCGTAAGCGCTGCTTGATTTTTTATTTTTTATTTTTTTCTTAGGCTATGGAGTCTTTCGGTTTGATGTTTAGTAACTGTGTTTCGCTTTTATTCGCATCTGATCGATGCTCTCTCTTGCAGCTTGGAGACAACAAGGCATGTATCCATGATTACTATCACCTTGTCTAAGAAGGAATTGGACACTTCTGATGTTGGGTGGGTTGTTACTTTTCTTAAGTGTAAATGTATTTCGTCCACTTCAGGATCTTAAATTGATACGTTGATATTTTGTCGATATAATTTTATCATCCTTATTTGAGGCTATGGTGCCAGTATAGTATCAAAAATAAGTTTCCAGATCCTTGTAAACATGGACATGCCGCAGTATGCCTGTTTATACTATTAGCACAATCTTGAAAATTTTAAGTTACCGTTAATGTTTATCCAACGGAATTAACTAGTTTCTGTTATTATGTGCGGATTATAAGGCAATCACCTCCTCTTTAATATTTTTCCCCTTCAACTTTTATCATCATGTTTACTCATGCGATGCAGCTTTATCGTAAAGGCTTGTTTTTTCTCACAGGTATCAGACCCCGCTTCCAGAAGACCAAGTGAAGCCATCAATTGAGCTCGAATATGAAGGAGGTAAAAACTCAAGATACAACTGCTATAGGGGAATAGCTGCAATTGACCATCTACTATTCTACTTTTTTTGAGTACTAACATGTTTCTTTATTGCTATTGTAGAGGGATCACCTAGGGGTCGCGGAAGAGGAATGGGACGTGGCGGCAGAGGAAGAGGCTGGGGCAGAGCTAGAGGTAAACAAATAAACGCGATTTGGTTAAAGGATCTCTAGAATACGACTTTCATTGGAAATTGTAATTTGTTGAAGTGTTTTTAGCATACTAATATCGATCATTGATTAACATGGGAAAACTGAAGACATGAGTAAATGATTAACTAGAAACTTTTGGAGATCGCAAATCCTATGTTGTAAAATCTGAAATATGGGAACACTAAACTGTTTGAGCTTGAGCGATATCATTAGGTAATGGTTACATTAATGCTGAGTATGAGGATGGAGGCTACGACCAACAAGGAGGTGGTTACCCAACTGGAAGAGGAAGAGGCCGTAATTTCCGTGGCCGTGGTAGAGGAGGTTACAATGGTCCTAGGACGGATGTTCAAGATGAATTTGGAGGGTACAATGAGGGACCTGGTAACTTCCGTGGACGTGGAAGGAGAGGAGGTTATAATGGTCCTAGGCCAGAAGTTCATGATGAGTACGGAGTCTACATCCAAGAGGCACCTGAACTTGGTTAGTTTCATAATACTTATAGATTGCTTTTGGAGCATTTAACTCCCAAACTTCTTGTTCCAAACACGAGCTGCTTTTCTTAAAACAGACTCATTCGTTTATCATATTGCAGGTCGTGGCCGTGGACGCGGACGCGGACCACGTGGCAGGGGTCGTGGACCAAGACCCAACGGACCGAACCATCCACCAACAGCAGAGAATAATGCTTAAGCAATCAATGCATTATATCTACAATTTCTCATCATCGAATGCCAGCTCTGTTTCTACATCTTATCCATGTCAAGTCAAGTCATCAAACTTCAGTGTAGGTTAGTATCAAGGACTCCGATAAATTTACTGAAAGAGTTCAGTCCTAAAATTTTCATCTTAGATTATGTTTGAGATTTTGTTTTAAAGTTAATAGTTTGAGAAATTGTATCAACTTTGGCCGGTACATTCTTTAAATTAAATCCGTTGTAAAATAGGAGTTATATATTCAAAGTTCAAAGTTTATAATTTAAACTTTTTATAAAATGTAAAATAAAAAGTAATATAATAGAAAAATTGAGTTTTATGATTGGTGATTTTTGACAGGCTTCATGAGAATGATCAATGTATTGTATTGGTTTCTTAAATAATAGAGATCTTTAAGTAACAGGGACAAAACTTTGGCACTGGTTGCACAATCGTTACAAAAAGATGATAATGCAGGATGGCATCTGCTCTGTACACAACTTGAGTTGGAGCACCATGGGATCAGATAGGTGACTAAAGTGGAATTTGGTGTAGTAAATGACTTTGGATTTGTTTATAGAGATAGAATTTAGGGTAGGTGTAGGAATATAGAGTAGTCGATAGAATGTTGAAAATGCTACTGATGTTTATTCCAACTAGTGACGTCCATATTTATAGAGTATTACATAAGTTAGCTAACAATTGATTCATTATCGGTAAATTGTAATAAATAGTAAAATTTGCATGAATAAGATTTTTACACATAAGCTCAATGGTTGGTTATGGTGATGATATAGATTCCACATTTCCTCACATTTATAACACCCCTTGAAATACTCATCTTAATATGCATGTGTCTATACTACCTTGTTAAAAATATTACTTGGGAAAATCATTGGGATAAAAATCACAATAAGGGAAAAAATAGTATAACCACGTACACATCGCTCATGTTGTCATACATAACTTCTTTATAAGTTTTGTAGCATTAGCATATCAAGAGATCCACATAGGCAAGTCGTTACAATGTCGATGAGGTGCATATTCAAGTTTTCATGAACAACTAAATAGATCAAATATCTAAACATCATTCCATCGATAATATGAGAATATGCTTCCTTAAAATCTTTAACATGAGAAAAGTCGTGTGCGACAAGTCGAGCCTTGTACCTAATGGTCTCGTTTTTTTTTCATTTCTCTTCTGAACAAATACTCATTTGTATCAACGGGTTTCACATTTTGGTGTGAGTCTTACAGTGCCAAATACTTTACGTTTATTTAATGATTCTAATTCGGCTTCAACTGCCTTTTTTCATTCAGCGTAATCATATCTATTTTTGCATTCAGTGATAGACCATGGTTCGCAGTCACCATTATTTTCATTCATAATGTCACATGATACAATGTATGAGAATGCATTGTACTTGCATAATTAATCAAAACTTCCTGATCATCTTCATTTTGTATATTTACAGGAGTATGCTTCTCCACTTTTGAGTCATTTGATTTTTCCTTTCCCTTTTTCGGGGATTTTTATCCTTAGAGTCAGTGGCCTTCCACGCTTCAGCGTGTCGTAATTTCATGATTTATTTTGTTCTCAAAGTTTTTTCTTTTGAAATTTCAATTTGAGAAGAGGCATTCTCAGCTGGTATGTGAGATTTAGTCACTCTTTATATCGATAAATGCATCGGGAAGTCGATTTGTTACTTCTTGCAATTGTAAGATTCTTTGAACCTGCATTTCAGTCATTTGTATAAGATCTAGATGTAATAATGTTGGTATAGACTAATTAATTTATTTTTCTAACTGTTTTATGTCCCCCGTAATGTAAGAAAATTTTCCTCATCGTGACAATTAGCAAATCGAGTCGTGCAAATGTCAGTTTGGGGTTCAAGATATTTAATAATAGACAAGCTTTCAAAACCCACATATATTTCTATACTTCTTTGTGGCCCAATTTTTGTTCTTTGAGGAAGTGTAATTGGCACATATATAATACAACAAAAAAACCTTACATGTGATATATCAGATTCTTTTCTGAATGAAAGTTGAAATGGAGAAATTCCATGATATGTGCCAATTACGCTTTATTAACGATTCAAGTAGACCATTTCTGTGTGAACACGAGCAACTGGATGTTCAATAATAATTTCAACTGACATGCAGTAATCATTAAATGTTTGAGAAGTAAATTTACCATCATTATCGAGTCTGATTTTCTTGATACAATGTTCGGAAAATTGTGCTCGAAATTTTATAATTTGAGCAAGTAATTTTGCAGATGACATATTTCGAGTTGATAGTCGAAATGCGTGTGACTATTTGCTCGATGCATGGGAAAATGACTAGCTTACATTTTTCGAGTTGGGCATTATAATTTTGAGCTGACAACCAACATAAAATGTTCAATATTTATAGGACATTACACGAGCTAGTTTACAAATGACTCATCATGGATGAATAGTAGTGAATAGTAAAATTTACAAGTTGTATTAGAGCATGTCACATACACTAGTGTCCTTCGTTGCTTTGACACATAAGTTTCATGGATGGTGATTAGGGGTGATGATGATGAATACTTCAAAAATATTTGGTAATTATATATTTTTTTGTGTAAGGTTGTCAAATATCTAAACACATTTTGATATTTCAAAAATATTTTTGTTAATCGAGAGTGTCAATACTCATGCATCTTGCATTATTTTTGTACCTCCTATTTGGCCGCAGGAAAATCCAGAGGATAAAATATTTAAGGGCTCGATAAATTAAATTGCCTGTTTGAACTCTTAGGAAAGTGACAAGTAAAAAAAGTATTTAAAATTTCCATGATCTAAATGAAATGTTACTCAAGTAATTCCTTGTGTGTGGTTGCGCATCTCTTCCATCTCAAGATCAACAAATCAACTGAAGATGACGAAAGTGAATTAGGTTTTTTTTTCTTCTAGTGATAGAGGGTTTGTTTCTAGACTTTTTGATTTGATGTAGTAATTGCACCCAACATGGATCTGGAAAAAGGCATGACACCGTTATATCATATTTAGCGGTCAATAAAATACATGAGATGAATAAGTGCTTTGGCGTGTTTCGAATAAAATAGGAACTGGATAACAGACTGTTGGTATTATTGTAAAGCTCATATTATTGGAAGTCAATGGAGCATGGAGTTGATCATAGAGATTGTTAGGTCACCTGTACACCAAATTACAAATCCCACGTTATTTGATTCTCTTCATATATGACGTTGACGTGCCACATTTCTCAGGCCAGTTCAAACAACCCCAAAACTAGGTTTCATCCAAGTTTAAAATATAAGATTTGGTAGATCGATAAATAGTACTTACTGACGATTAAATTATCAAAAGTAATTAAATATTAATGAAATAATGGGTACGTTACTAATTTATCTCACACATTTTAATAGTATATTCGATATTAGATTTATCAATATGGTGTTGTTTTGTTTCTTGTAGTTGTAAGAAGCTTTTGAGTACGTTGACATGTATATGTTTATTTTCTGGAACCAAACAGTATATACAACTCCACTAAGATTGAGTGGTTTAGAGACCCTCGCCTAATACGTTAGCGAAACCACATCCATATCAACAACTCTTCACTCCCAGAAACCAAGTACAAATACCACAGCATTGTTCCACTAGATTTCATACAATCTCACAAGTTCAATCTCCATAGCCCCTCTTTACTACCTCAACAGCAATTGAAGGACTTTGTGATATCATGGCACCATTCGTTGCACTTGTATTAGGATTTGGCTTCTTAATCTTGATGTCACTTTGTTTACCAGCAAATGCACTTAGCTCTAACTACTATGACCAGACATGTCCAAATGCTGAATCAGCTGTGACCTATGCAGTCAAGAAGGCCATGATGAATGACAAAACTGTCCCTGCTGCATTACTCAGGATGCACTTCCATGACTGCTTCGTCAGAGTGAGTGTTTTGTAACATTTGCATGATTTTTAACGTATCAAAATATCCTACAAAATTAAAACTGTTTGGTTGATTTTTTTGGTGAAGGGGTGTGATGCTTCGGTGTTGCTCAATTCCAAGGGAAAGAAGAAGAAGGCTGAGAAAGATGGACCTCCCAACATCTCACTACATGCATTCTATGTCATTGATAATGCTAAGAAGGCTGCTGAAGCCATGTGTCCCGGAGTCGTTTCTTGTGCTGATATTCTCGCTTTGGCTGCTAGAGATGCCGTTGTCTTGGTGAGTCCCATACACACAAACTATTCCCAATTTCCCATTTGATGACCCGGAAGAAGATTTCTTATAAGAATGTTTACTTTTGAAGTCTGGAGGTCCTAACTGGGAAGTCCCCAAAGGAAGAAAAGATGGGAGAGTCTCAGTTGCAACCGAGACTAGGCAACTTCCATCTCCTCTCTTCAATATTTCCCAGCTTCAACAGTCTTTCTCCAAAAGAGGCCTCTCCACTAGAGATCTTGTTGCTCTTTCAGGTACTACACCGAAGAAAACAAATTTATCTAATTAAAATCAGATGCCAAACGGTATTTCAGAACAAAATCAAATGCCAAGTTTGACAATGTTTTAAAATTTTGATGAGAAATGTTATGTACAATAATGCAGGTGGGCACACATTAGGGTTCTCCCATTGTTCCTCATTCCAAAACAGGATCCACAACTTCAACTCCACGCATGACATTGACCCAACTCTCCACCCTACCTTCGCGACAAGCCTACGAACGGTGTGTCCATCACACAACAAAGCGAGGAACGCTGGTGCAACCATGGACTCATCTGCAACAACATTCGACAATGCTTACTATAAGTTACTCCTACAAGGGAGGAGCTTGTTCTCATCAGACCAATCTCTGATGTCAACTCCATACACTAAGGCTTTGATTTCCAAATATGCTGTTTCACAACATGCATTTGAGAACGCTTTTGTTAAGTCTATGATCAAAATGAGTAGCATAACTGGTGGTGGACAGGAGGTGAGGCTGGATTGCAGAGTTGTCAATTAGTTCCTTAGTGGGCCGTATTGGGCTTTTGGGCCCAAAGTGATTGCGTGTGGGGCCGATTTTCATTTCTATTTTGTTAAAATTGTTATTATTTGTTTTTGTTGAAAGCAAAATTGATGGAAATTATTGTGTATTGCGTAATTTTCATTATTAATTGTATTTATTTTTTCCATTGAGGAGAGCAAACTTCTAGTTACTTTTAAAGCTTTTAAATAAGCTTTTTGAATTTCTTCACAAATAACTACTGATACATTTTTGGATCATAAAACTATACAAGTTAAAGAATATAGTATTTAAAATAATATGTTTTCTGTCCAGAAAAGGCTGTATAACAATGTGTTAGAAAAGGGGGACATTACAGTGAACAATGAGTGCGGAGGACAATGGCAGGAACTTGGGAAGTCCCATTCTTGATGTAAACAAGACCTGGCTGAAGACTGACTTTCTGAGTTTCGCCAATATTGAGTTTCAGAGAAGCTTCGATCTGGAATTGATCCCATATGTTACGGCTTTCTGCACTCCCACCTACGCGTAGTCTCCATCCCATATCATTTTCTGGTGTGTCTGATAAAGAAACAGCCCACTTTAAATGCTTAGGACTTGAGTTCTGCATTTCAATCCAAGCTCCAATTCTAGAGCATTCATCAAGTTGAGAGTCAAGTGATAGAGCAACAGAACCATGTGAAAAGTTAGGATCTGTTGCCATTGTCGTTGGTGAGGATACCAGCTCCAAGGATGCATAAGGTGTTTCAACGTGTTGAGATGTTCTTAGAGGTACGGTAAGGGGGCCAAAACAAATATCTTGACTTGACTTGGAGGACTGAAGTAATCCGGATGCGGAAAGTTTTGTTCCGTCAGATACTTGACAGATGATTCTGCCAAATGTCCCCAAGTTGATCGAACCAGGGATTTTCTGTATCCCTGATACAAACTGAGCTAGGGAGGCAGTCATGTTTAACTTTTTTGCGGTGATACCAATGCCACCACCACAATGTTGCGCCATTAGGGGAGGTTCAAGAGATGAGATGTCCATAAAGCCTTTGCCCTGTCATGAGGACAAAAACATTATCACTGATTGGGTAGAAGCTAACGATACCATAAGCATGAAGGGGCAAGCGATAATCTGAAATCTCAAAAAAAACACCAAATTGAATATTCAAGTACTGCACACTTCCAAAACTTGAAGGCTGAGATTGACTCGTAAACTTGAAAGTCATTTGCATGGCATCTCATTGCATAAAATATCAGATGATGAAATAAGCATTCCTTTGCTAGAGTTAGAACTTAAAATGTTACCAATTAAGGTACCAATCATATAAACAAAATATGGCACATTCATATATTTTAAGTGAAGAAGACATTGTACAGTATAAAAAGCCACAACTAGACATGCTCAACGAAATAGAAAACGCATCAAAAGTTGACAGGAAATGTCAAATTAAACATTTTTCATCGAAATTCCATAAAACATTCGAGTATAGCATATCAACTACTGGCCAAATCAACAGTCTTTATGAACAATGATAATGCTGAATAGCAATACGGTTCCTTTAGTACATGCAAACAGGAAACGTGGAAAAGCAGTACCTGAAGGGTGGTATCAGTAGCGTTCCCAATGTCCCTGCATTGAGCCCCTACTGGAATTACATTAGCAGATAACCAATCTGTAACTTGTGCCGCGTAAGAAACTTTCGACAGCAGAAGTGGACTACCGATATCTTCACCAAGAAATCCTATGTTGATATGGCTAGCAACAAGCTCAGTTTTGATAGTATCTTTCTGTGTAACAATTGTTTCAAACGTAAACCTTGAGTTGATCCCATTCCCAAAACCTGCTTCATCAAGTACATCCCCAGCCTGCTGATCAATGCTATTCACAACCAATACAGCTCCTGACACGTCAACTTCTCCCCGCACACGTGTACTGGCTTCTTGAAATGGACTTCCTTTTGAAGATTTATTGTAGTAAGAAATAAATCGTTCAACTTTATCCTGTCTATCTCTGAGCTTCATGAGATCTGAAAATGCTTCTCGTTGCAGTCTCTTTAATATCTCGATCTGAACCAAAACATCAAGAATCATAAATCTTCATTCTTCACGAACCACCAAGTTTTCAGTGAGTAAATGAAACTAGTCAACATTTACATGTGACCATGACAACATGCTTAACTGTGTGCTCAAACGAAAAATAAACAAAAAGTAAGGGATGTGACTGGGTCTGAGATATTGTTCCCTTTGTCAGCTGCGGAAATCTATATCAAAGTGATGCAACTCTAAAACAAATACCCCTTATTCACTTCCAACGTAATATGAATTTTGATTACACACCAAACTGTATCTTCTAAAGCACATCCTAAAACAAAACAAAACAAATTATAGCTAAACAACATTTAATTTTCAAATCACTACGAACAACAAACCATAGCAAAAACACCTCATATTTTCTGTATCAGTCTCGATTATCACCGAAAATCAATATTTTTCAGCATTTCCTATATCATGCTCCTCGTAAAAACTCAGTCGTAGCAACTCATAACTCGAGCTTGAATAATTTCCAAGGCTAGAAACACAATACCGGATTCCGGCGCGATATCTCCCTGATTTGGCGCTGGTAGGAAACAGAAATAAAGTCTCGAGTAGAATCCACAGCTGCCTTCACCTTATCCACCACTAAAGCAATCGATTCCATTTCAAAAACCCTAGAGAAAAGTCAACCAGCTTAGAGGAAGCAGCCGGCGCTAAAATTGAGCTATCTGGAGGTGGACAAGTGCAATATTGTGCCAATCTGAGATGACGGCTACGAGGAAATGGTCGGAAATCACGCCGGAGTTTTTTTTGCGGAGGAGGTTAATATAGGGCAAGTGAACGAAGCGGGAGGAGATTTTTACTGCATTTTAGTTTTTCCATAAATCTGATTGATTAACTAAAAAATACTTAGGGCGGTGGTAATTCCAGAAATTTTAATGTCACTTTTCCTATTCCAGCTCTGGGCTTAAAAAACGACGTACTCATCTTCTAGGGCTGTCTGAACTTGTTGTGCAGTCTGTTCCCTCAAAACTGGCACTTTTAACAACATTGACATGAAAATCGGCAATCATTAAAAATCATAAAGATCGTCATTCGTCCCACAGTCACGATTTTGGCATTGAGATTCAGATGAAAATCGACAACCCATCTAAAACTAATACCCTTAATTTACAAAGATCCCTTGACCAGGCCAAAATAGTGGGGTTCTTACTTCTTATTCTAAAAAAGCATTTCTATTCGGAAGTGAATCAAATAAAAATGGATGTTTAAAATAAAAAGTATAAAAAGATCATGTTCATTTATTTGATTTATTCTACGTCCCAGATTAAATCATAATATTAAATAATTTTTAAATTAAAAAGTCAAATATAGAAACACAATATTTATATTAATCCTTAATAGCTTGTTCGACATTTTTAATGAGTATTCTTCTCATTTTG
>JAWWMW010001626.1:37499-48330 GCA_035048345.1 Echeveria elegans | reverse complement strand
CACATTATTTGATAATTCATTTTTTATGTACAGCAGTACGGGTGATAGATTTCCTATATGATACACATTTTCATATGAGTTTTGCTTGATTAGTTTCTTGTAAGTTGCATTTGGTGGATCAGTTGACTTGGTTTCTGATCATGATTGGGTAATCTAGTTTGATGTCGATTATGGGGCAAATTTTTACACTACAGAGAATATGCATTTTCTAATTAAGGAGTTATAGACTGCGCTTTTTGCTGTATTTGCAGACAGGTATGCTGATTCGCCGGAATGTTAGTATATATGTTATGTTATCTAAAGCTGTATGTAGTCAAGGTATGAGATTGTGAGTTTTCCATATCTTTTGTTTATTCATGTCATCTAGATGGATGGATCCAGAAAAAACGCTGCTGTCTTTTAAATTTTGATTGTAATCTGCAATTTTGACACAAGTACAATCCTACAACATCTGTATGGAAGTTAATCCTGTTACCTACTTGGTTTGTACTACAGTATATATATGGTTCCTTATTCTCCATCTCGTCTCCAGGCGCAGTTTTCACCCAATATGAATTAGTTCGACTTGATCCAATAGAACCTTTTTTATCTATTTGAGTTGAGGCACGATAATTAAGAGATAATGATAGTATAAGAATAAAAATAAGGTAAATATAAGTGTGAAAAAGATAAAGTAGGAAAGTGAGTTTATTGGGAGAGTGAATTAATTATAATTTTAATTCGTTTGGTTGCGGGAAATAAGTGAGGAAAAGAAAATTTTAAAAAAAATGATTTTTCCATGAGAAAGTTGTAAGAAAAATTTGATCTCATTTTGCTTATTTTTTCATTGTTTTCCTTACTACCAAACACACATTTCATTTTCACTCAAAATTTTCTTTAATTTTTCTTTCCACTCATTTTTCTCCGCAACCAAACGGACCTAAGAGACATCCAAAGAAAAGAAAAAAAAAGGAAGAACCGAGAGAGTAATAATTATGAAATGGACATGAGTCGTTGGAGACATGCAAATACCTGAAATCATATTCGTACTTAGACATGTGTATCTCTGTGGGTAACAGTTATTTTAAAACAACATAATTTTATAAAATATTTGGACAAAATGATTATTGTTTTTCTTGTAAATGTAGTTTTTGTGTGCGTGCAATTTGTTGTTGGGATTCCATTCCAGCAGCTTAGAAGGTGTTTTGTTCAAACAATCGAGCTGCAGCTGTCAATCAAAACAATCTAAAAACGATACTCTATAATTTTGGTATATGTACAGATGTTTTCTTTTTAAAATTAACCATATAATAATCATTGAACTTTTATTTCTAAAGTTTTTGTTTTTAATCGACTTTGCGGGTTTAAAATTTAAATGATCATAATTATTTCAAAGATATTAGTGGGTTATTTTGCCTTGGTAGTTAAGGTAACCCTAACCAGATATCGACTGGACTTGATTTGCACTCGTACGTGTTGGAGATGTCTCCCAAGTGTTTTCTCAGCTGCGGGGTTGCTTGTCATTTGTCGGCAGTTGCTGGGATTTAGAAAATGAAAGGTTCAGAAATGGAGTAATATTCACAAAAACTATTCATTTTGTTTAAATTTACTCCTGCATCATTATTTAGTTGTCACTAAAAATATTAATTAAATAATATTTTTTCGATATAAAGCACATTCTTTAAGTCAGTTTAGTTCAGTTCAATCATTTCTTTCGTTTCTGTCAAATTACGACATATATTTTTTCGACATAATGAATATATTTCGTTATTTCGATCCACTTCAGTTTTGCCAAATTTATTTGAGTTGCTTTATAACCTAAAAATTAGGAGCATAAATGTTCTCAGTTTCATATGAAAATGAAATGCACGATCCACAGTCACTCGTTTCTTAGATCATACTTTTACACAACATTAAATAAGGTACAATCCCCTCCCACCTTCCTTACTTTTAGGTACATGTTAAAGTTGCACTCAATATCACAGCAAGCCAATAAGCTCTAGCTACTAGACAGATATGAATGATCATCAACCTCCTACCACCACATTCTCCGATCACCAACACCAGCAACGCAGCTACGGTCGATATGAAGATAACCGAGATGAAGAAGAGATGCCTATTCGAGAAATCCATGCCTTACAACCTCCTCCCCCGCCCCGGAGGGCATGGGAGACCAGTAGTCATATATCATCAAACTCATGGTCTATGGCTAGTGACAACTTTACCACTATGAGTAGAGAATTCAACGCTCTCGTAGTAGCTGGCTCAGCCATAGAAAACAATCCACCGTCCGTTCAGGGCCATCATCAAGATCATAATTATATTCATCAAAATATCCATATGAACTTGGGCATGATAGGTGAAGGAAGGGATTATGAAGAAACTAATCCACTAGCTACAGTTCATCGGGTGGATGATGCAAGTAGTCATATCCCTCTTTTGGCGTCACCAAGGAGAGTTTTGGATCTTGGGTCATCAAGGAACGGTGAAATATCGATGCAGAGAGTGAAGGAGGAGGAGGTTGAATCAAGGATCACGGCATGGGAGAATGCGAAGGTGGCCAAGATCAATAACCGGTTCAAAAGGGAAGATGTTATTATAAGTACTTGGGAGAATGCTCAAGTTGAAAGAGCTTCAGCCTCTATCAAGAAAGTTGAGGCAAGCAGTTGGTCATTTTTTTTAAAGTTAAAGCAATGCAATCTTGAAGGTTATATCAACTAAATTACATGTGCGATTTTTTAATTGAACCGAATTGAATTAAACAGAGAAAACTAGAAAAGAAGCGGGCAAGAGCTTTGGAGAAAATGAACAATGATATAGCAAAAGCGCATAGGAAAGCCGAGGAGAAAAGAGCGTCGGCGGAGGCGAAGAGGGGAACCAAAGTGGCTAAAGTGTTGGAAGTTTGTAACTTGATGAGAGCTCTTGGAAGGGATCCTTCCAAGAGGTCCTTTTTTCCTTTCAGATAACCCAAAAAAAAAGAGAAGCATCATGACTGAAGCTTAAGGCCCCTTTGGTTGCGGAGAAAAAGGAGAGGAAAGAAAAAATTAAAGAAAATTTTTGAGAGAAAATAAAATTTGCGTTTGGTTGTAAGGAAAAAAATGAAAAAAATAGGCAAAATAAGATCAGATTTTCTTTACAACTTTCTCATGGGAAAATCATTTTTATTTAAAAAAAAAATTCTGACTTTTTTCCCACAACCAAATGGAGCGTAATTAGCATTGTATTATAGACTCTCAAAGTTGATAAGAATTTTCCTTTCTGTATCAACAAAACAAAAAAAAAAAAACAACTCAATTCAACCAACTAAGCTATTCCAGCTCCCTCACTAAGTTAAAATGTAAATCAAATATATAACGTATTATTTTAAATTGCAGAGAAATACTAACACTACCACTACGGTATATGTTGCTTATACTCCAATTTAGCAATAAATAAATATAAATAAAAGAAGGGCAATTTTCCTAACGGTACCTGAAGTTTGCTATATTAGCACTTTTCGATACCTGTGCTTTTGAAATTCATTTTTTTTATCCCTGTCGTACACAAAATATTAACTCTTCCAATCCCTGAAATATGTACGGCAGCGACAAAATTCTTTTTAAAAAATACAGGTACCGAAAGTGCTAAATCGAAACTTCAAGTGCCGCCAGATAAATTACCCATAAAAGAATTTTCAGTTTATTCACAAGGATTTCCAGTTTCACACAAATTACATCACACCAAAATTTCCTACAATTTTCAATCTCCAACCTAATGTTAACAACATGGCATTCAATTAGCTCACTGTCCTATAAAATTTTCCTTAAAATGGTAGTTAGATGCATTGTTGGTTTTACCTTTTCTGAAAATATTTTTTGAGCTGGTTGAGGAAGATTTGTCGATCAAAATTTGTAGTTTCAGAGTTGGGAGATGCTTTCAGAATTCTAAAGTCTGACCCGCTGATGAGCTTGGAGAGCTTCGGACGAGAAGTTTTTTAATGACTCGAAGATTGGTACAAGACCAGACTGTATGCTATCAGAAGCTGTACTGTGGATTTGCTTCAAGGACTCTTTGTGTCTGGCTCGCTCTTCTTCGAGCCTCTTCCTCATTGAATCCAAATCTGACTTCAGATCGTCCAGCTGAGATATTTTACTTTCTGAAGGAACCATGGACCCTGAGGTTTTCTCGGATGCAGCTGTTTCATGCTCATCTTTCATCCTTCCCTTTTCCATTCGATACTTTTTAAGTCTACTTTCGTACTGCTTAATGAGGTCTTCCGATCTTAGTCTCTGACGTTGTTCCATATCCTGCGTCTCCCATAATTGATGCAGCATAGACGCAAATACGTCCATCGCCATTTTTACCTTATCGTCAGATACACATTCCATTGCTTGAAACCAATCATGACAAATTATGAACACTTGAGGAGCCTTCATCCGACCGGGGGAGAAAGGCACAGGACCATCTGCCGTTATTTCTTGTTCCTGTGAAAGGCACTTCATTAACCAGCCATTCAATGATTCGATGTATGATTTCTGGGAGGTAATCCAAGTGCGGAAATTGGAGCACCAGTTAACAAGTTCCATTTCAAGTTCAAATGCAGCTCTCAGACTTGAATCTCTCCTAAATCCAACATTCACTTTTAGAGTCCGATGTTTGCTTTCCATGATAGCTTGAAATTGCTTCTGATGACACATGAGCATAGACTTCCACATTTGGATTAATCTGCAAATGACCGGAGAAAAGGAAACTGATTATGTGATCACTAGTCACAAATAATAATAACCATATCAAGATTTTGTAAAATGATGTAGTATCCGTCCGTAGTCAGTACCCCTGAATTAAATCTCTGAGCTGGGGTTCCAATTCTTTATCCCTCAAAATATTTATTCTGTTTGATATGGCTTCGATGGATTTGATCTGAACCTTGATTTTAGTCAGATACTTCTTAATGGAATCCTGTATTTCCTCTATTTTAGTGGCCTCAGCTCCCCGCACATCCATTCCTCGCAACCGCTTGCAGGCCTTTTCATAACTGATTCTCAGCCTTTCTTCATCCTATGTCAAAAACAACAAATTAAAATCATTTGCTTTTGAGTCTTTACAAATCCCTAAAATTTTAATGATGCTTAAAGCTTCATAGTCAATGAAACTTTCTTTTTGACAAAATCAAAATTATTTGCTGAATTCCGTAATCATAGAAAGAAATCAGTAACTGTTAATCTAAATACCTTTCAACAGATTCTTTAAACATTTCAAAAAAAACTTACATATAGAATAAAGGAATAATATCAAACATGTCGAATTTTCAAGCGGCATACCTTAACCTCCTTGTATAGTTTCTTCTCCCAAGCATATAGCTCATCCAGAACAAAAGAAAGATTGCCAGGCTTCCTGTTTAATTCACTTTCAAGATCCCCATACATGGCTTTTGCCAACTTCATCGTCTTTGAGACTGTCTTCATCACCATGTGCTGTCCAATAGATGGGTTCTTGGATGATGATCTCAGATCCAATATCCTGTGGAACATGGCTGCATCCAAATTCACTTGAGTTTAATAACAGGGTGGTATTGGTAACAATAGGCACTCAGGATAATGTTCGCTTTTCAATTAATTAAATTATATTCAGTCAATGCACACCTTTATCACAAAGCTATTTCATAAGTCTCAATTATCAAATCTGACTTCCATGAGCCTAAACTCTTAATGATTGTACTGGATGAATTCTCTGTAAAACAAACTACACGTACATCTCATGCCCAGCTTTATCGTAACAGAGTAAGACAACACAGCTCACAATGTCAACTATTGACAAATACGAGAAGTTCACAACGTCAACTGCCAATAATGAGATAAGGACCACAACATAGCGCAACATCAGTTTCAAGACGAGAAAATCAGAAAGAGCTAATATTAAGCAACACACAAACAACATAACTCGTCATTATTATTTATAATAAAATTCAAATTTGAGGAAGACGAAGAAATTACTGGTCACCTTTAAGCACCGCACTCCGAGACTGGTAAGGAAGTGTGCCGACCTCAAGAATAAGTAGAATCTCTTTCCCATTTTCAGATGCAGTGTGAAACTCATCTTTGATTTCTCTAACCACTTCTTGAAGATCTCTTACACCATGAGTAGCCAGTGTGGCCGTGGCCGCACTATCTGGCCTCACTGATTCGATGTCGTGCCTGGGGGATTTATCCATCTCAAAAGTTACACCTTTCTTCTTCACTAAATCTTCTTCAGAACTCTTGGATAAACTGCGGTCAGAGTTTACTTTTTTTGCTCCCTTATTGCGACTATATCGCGGCGGAATGGCCCTTGAAGTGCCACCAGTGCGGTGAGATGACATCGTCCAAAAGGTTTCATCACTGAATTGTGATGGTGCGGGTCTGGAAGTACCTTCTCCATAATTTGGATACTCCTCTTGTAACTTTTTCCCCTTATCCACTGGTTTAAAAGTCTCAGATTCTGTCTCATATTCTAAATCTGGAATGCCCTCCCTCTCCCGGACTTCTTTGGAATCTGGACTACTGGAAGTTGACGTATACATAGCCTTTGGATAGAAACTCGGTTCGTATTGGTCCGAAGTGTTAAAAATATTCATAAAGTCCCAACCAGAGGCACTAGGCTCAGGAGGCGCTGGAGGTGGAGGATGGTTATGTTGCATGCGGGTATTGTCAAGTTCATTCTGCATTGCTGAACCCGATAAAAAGCCGAAAAACCCTCCATTATTATACTGCACATTATTCGAATTTGAAGTATCCTGCCAAAATCTATTTGATGGAGATCCTTGGGGATTTTCAAATAGGTAGCCTGTATTGGGCACTGTAGGAGTTCTTCGCATATAGTTCAAGTCTGAGCTCCCAAGTGGAGAACCCCTGGGTTCCCTCTTCCTATGTGTATCTTTGATGATAGTCACTTCCTTTCTCATAGTACTTTTCCTCCACTCAGAGGCATTGTCCGACAAATCATTTTCATAACCACTACTTGGGGATCCTTGTGAATCCTCATAGACTATGACACCCCTTGTTGAACTTTGTATCGGTTCCCGTTTGATTTTGTTTGTCACAGCTCTTTGAGGAATTTTGAAGACTGTAATCGATTTGGCAGGAGTCTTTCTCGTATACTGAGCATTATAATTCTCATTTGAAGTCCCCCAAAATCCCATTGTTTGATAAGGATCATAATGCGGATAATATGGTGCCTCCATTTCAGACCTATAATACACATTTCCCTCGGGACTATCAACACGCCCATGCGACGGGTCCAATTCAGAATCAGTTTCCGAAGACAAATGCAAATGTGAATCATCCTCCTCCCTTCCAGGCGAATGATAATGACTACGCGAAGCAGAATGCGAAAGAGAGGTCGACGAAGACTCACTCTTCCCATCGCTCCTTCTCATCTTACCTTCATCAGATGGCAAAGTCAAAACAGGCGAATCAGGCTCAGAAGAACCCCCAACCACAATCTCCTCATCCACAAACTTCTCAAGACTCTCCCCAAAATCCTTCAATGACTTCAAATAATACAAATGCGCAGCTGCGAATGCATACCTATGCGAACCAGCAGCCTTAATCATATCCTTCCTCTCTCTACATAACTTCATCAATTTAGACTCATCCACATCCTTAGACCCTCCACATCCCATTATCCCACCCAATCCCCCAAACCCTAGCTTCCTTCCACATCCTCCCTTCATATCACACATATCACATCATCTCAACTCAAAAAATAACCTAATAATTCCTGCTTCATCAAACTACGCAATGTCAGATATCAATATCATCAAGTAGATTAAATCAAATTAGCAACTTTACAAAACTCACACACTTTATTAATGCGACAGCAGCAACAGCGGGCAGAGCAGATGTATAATAAATAGATCTGAATACTAAAATAAGTAAGAGAAAATCTGGAGTAGTCGTTGTCAGGTAGTGAGTGAATGAATCGGATCTGATGCGTGATTTTGGAATCAATCGACTGTTGTTGTTGCTGATGTTTTAGGTTTAGGGTTAAAATGAAGAAACCGGAGATCGGTGGTTCGAGTGATCTTTTTTTTGAGGAGGGAGGGAGAAGGAGGAGAAGAAGGAAGGTGTCAGAGGAGGAGCAGCGGAGACATCTCGTTGATCGCGCCATTAGTAATTGACTCGTTGATTCTTATTATTACCGTCTCCGCCATTTCTCTTGCTTCTTCCGGCTTCAGTTATTGTGTGTGATCAGGTGTTGGGAGTGTAACGTGAGGACGCGTGCTCCAATGCTTCCACGTGGAATTTAATCGAGTCAATTATTTGCGGCATATGAATTGGACAAGCACGCGGTTTTTTTAACAAGCGAGTTTGAATGTCATTATCATCATTTGGCCGAAAGTCCATGAAAATATTAGGTAATAATCCATGAGTTAAGTGATAAAATTAAGGAGAAAATGGGTAGGGAAGGGAACGTTGCATTAGTCGGCGAGGTATAGTGTATCTGAAATGAAGTATTTCAAAGTCGAATTTTTCAATACGATGATTGTGATCCAGACTATAACTTTTTCTAATAATCAGTAATTTACTACTCCCTCCGTCTTAAAATGATCTTTCTATTTTCCTATTTGAATGTTTCCTAAAGTTTTTACTATTTTCTTTTATAACAATTAATTCACTCACACAATACACTCTCTTTCTTATTTTATCGTTCTCTTACTTACTTTTATTTTATTTTTACTCTCACACTCTCATTATTTTTTAATTACTGTATCATCAACCCAAATAGGATGATCAAAAGCGTACGGAAGGAAGGAGTAAATAAGTTCAATATGAATGATGCGATTGATAAACTTCAAGCTATAAGAAAAAGTCGATTGTGTTAGATTTAATTAGGAATTTTATGATTTATTTTTTATTCAAAGCTTGTATCTATTGGGTAATAATTAATTTGATGGCAGGTAAAGTTTAGAAGGCTAGTTAACTAGAGGTTGGCAAATGGCAAATGGCAACTAACAGAATTTAACAGTCAACAAAAGTGTTATTACCCTTTCATTTTCAATGACGAAAGCTTCATTATTGTATGGTGTTTGTGGGAGTTTTCAAAGGATTCATGTTTCTTCATTTGCAGACCAACAACATTGTGGACCTTTCATTCGTTGTGTTTTTCAGTGTTTGTGTTTGTTGGAATTAGACATTTTACCTACTTTATATTCCACATTAGCATCTATTTAGTGTTTATATATATCGTTCAAACTCTCTCCCTAAAATTTTGAATTCCATATTTTATCATTTTGTCTATCCATTATTCTCTTTTAAATACAGTGTGCATAAAAACTTAATTTATTTCTAACTTTATGATCTTCAATCGTAGTTCACTTAATTGATTCGCGATTAATTTGATTTACACCATCTCATCAAAATTTAAATTCACACCGGCTACACAATCATTTATAAAAAGTATGAAAAATAAATTGAGAAAAACACCAACTATACTCAGAGATGGTGTTCGTCTTCATTGTTTCACTATCACTTTAAAAAAGATAATTACAAAAAAACGATTTGCTTTTATAATTATAATTGTATTTACCACTGGGGCGTACTGTATCACCCGTGTGCGCCCAGACACCATAATTTTAACATCAAATCGCTTCATTTACTTCAACAGGCCCCACTTTTTGACATACAATTCATCCAAAACCGCCCGATCACATCTATACAAATCTGGACCGTCCATTGATGGTCCCGATGGTTTATTTTGAAAAATGCCCTTCGTAGCATGAAATTCATTGACAGACGTGGCTAAGACGTGCAAATTGCAATCACCAGATGCATTTAATAACCATTACAACTCATTCTATTTTTACATGTTGATTTATATTCAATTTCTAGTTGCTTTTATACAATTCGATTTTTTTTTCCAGAAGGTTTTGAATTTGATTTGGGTGTGGAATTCGATGAAATTGATTAGTATGGGAGCTAATGAGGTTATGACCGTGCTTAGTGACTTGATTAGTAGTGTGTAAGACGAGGTCGTTAATGAGATTGTGGTTAACATGATTCTCTTGCATCTCGGAAGTCAGACATGTACTTGTGATTTCAAAACGTTGTTTGCATGATTATTTTGAGTTTATGTACGTAGGCCCGATGACTTTGCTAATTAATTGCAATCACCAAATCCAAATAGACAACAAGCTAGGGAGCATAAATTTACTTCGGGTGCATCATTTACATTCATAGATATAAATATATATAGTATGTGCATCTCACATGTTTTATTAAATGACATGATTCCTTTTTACATTTATATGTATATAAATGACAATGCACCCGAGTAATACTCTATTTATAATACTTAGATGCATCTGCCGATTATCTGATGCAAATGCATGGACACAAACGGATGGGTAGCGTCAATGTAGTGACGTGCTAATATTTGCATTAAATAAAAACGATCCAAGCCTCTTTTGATAATTCGCGTGCAGCCCGAGAGATAACTACTTCAGCAAATTAAGAAAGTGTGTAGCTGAACTGACACTATTTATGTCAGTGTTCAATTGTATACTTTCGTTGCCTACGAATGGTTCCCTTGCAAGTAAACTTGGAGCTTCTTGTCACTCTAAAGATCATCGTATGGCGCACATTAGAAAGAAAGGTGATCACTTTTCCCATTCTCATGTCTATTTGAGGTTCTTTTATGTGAAAAAACTCCTAATGCTATGAACTCGGACGCGATGGCTTAATGGCCTCAAAGAGTACTTCCTTCTTCGATCAGTCCCTCTAACCTCATTCCTCCTTGACCGTGATACCGATCTGCTCACAATCTCGGCGCTCACGCTAGCACTATTACTACTGTTTGCAACACTACTCTCATACTTGTCTTCATCTGAACTTAC
>JAWWMW010001626.1:18565-28715 GCA_035048345.1 Echeveria elegans | reverse complement strand
ACAATCTCGGCGCTCACGCTAGCACTATTACTACTGTTTGCAACACTACTCTCATACTTGTCTTCATCTGAACTTACATACATCTCTATCAGGGGCGGAGGTAGCTACTAGGGCTCCAGCCCAAGTTGTTTTAGGAAAAAACTTCATATATATATATATACCATAAGGATTTGAACTCTATCTCACACTCAAAAGTACACTTGTCAAAACAACTACAACAATTATTTTTTAAAAATCTGAAACACGGCTAAATTAGTTATTTTAAACTTTCAAATTCATACTTGCAAAGTTAATCATTTTTAGATAATATAACACAGCAATGCTATGTTTAAGTATTTTTTTCATAAAAATAAGAGTGAACTACATCAATTAGTAAATTATTTGACATTTTACACATGTTTATTTATATTAAAGATTTCTTTCATAGTGATATTAACTAACTAATCTAATCATTCATTAAGAAAAACTTTCTAATGACCAGTGTTTCGATATAATTCTTTATAATCATACCTAGTTCGAGATCCTGGCTCCGCCCCTGATCTCTATGTCCTTTTCTCTCCTTTCCGTCTCCTCCTTCGCCGTCTCTTGCACCACAATATCTTGACAATAACTAAGTTGCAACAATATTGACAAGCGGAGAAAAAAGACACAAGACATGCCCCAGTACATTCTGCACAAGGATATGGCAACACAGCCGCATATGCCTAGTTCATAAAACCCGCAGAGAAAAAAATGGCTGCATACCGAAGCAAAGGAAATCATCGATAATAGACTGCCACGCATCAATTTAGTGTAGTTTATGTATTGGGAAGTTACCTATGTAGCAAAGGAGTAGCACCATTGCCAATTTGAGCAGATGGGTGACACAGAAATTGTCAATGTAGCACATATGAAATCCCATGTTGCACGACAAGCAGAACCGTAAAAAGAAGACTCATACATGAGTATCAAAATCTACATTCAACATGTGTATGAGAAATTAGGAGATGATATGATGATTAGTACCTGCAGGATTTGCCAGAGAGGAAATCAAGGGGAGTGTTGAAAAGGCTGGCGATGCCATGTCCTAGTCCAGAGAAGAAGGATTCAATGATTTTTCCCATTTGGGGTGATTATTCACAAGGAGACAAAAACCAAGAACCGTATGAATCCATGTGGACAAACTGATGAAATTCAAATTAAGGTAACCAGAAAGTGCAGTATGAGAAGAAGATGATATGAGAGTGGAAAGATTCAGTAGGCAAAAATGGGTTAGAGTTACTCAGATACTGAATCATTCTAATGGCCCAGATTAATAGGAGGGGTATCTTCAGGCCCTGTTTCTTTGCAAAGAAGGAAACCAACACCCTACCCTTGCAGGATATTACACATCTCAACCTGTTTGTGTTTTGGCACATGACTCAAGTTGAGGATAACAGTATATAGCCTGGTGATGAGAAGTAAGACAACATAATTTAGTTCCTTAATGTTCAAGTGTTAAACATTGCATAATTGGAGAACTGTTTACAAATCTCTTTAAGGAATATCACAAGGTCTAGCATGAGACTAAATTAATCAGAACAAAGTAGCTCCGGGGGGTTGGAGGGGGCAGCAAATATTTCATTTTGTGATTCACCAATACTCAGTCCATCCTTCCCTTCAGGATATTCTCCTTCAACTCTGTGCCCGTGCTGCATCAATTCATTGAGAAGCCAAAATCAGCAATTGCATTAAAAAACCGACAAAGTAAACTCACTCAAAAACCTGCTGCATATGTGCAACACTATAGCCCAACATGTGAATTCATGCTACTATTTCTCACAGAAACTTACGGTTTCACACAAAAACAAAACATGCTGCATTAATAATATAGGTGACGGCTAAACAAGCATTTCCTTGGGCCCAATTGAACAAATTCTGGTTTTGTGTTTAATTCATGACAAAAGGTGTAGCTTCATATAGTTACAAACACATAGATAATACAATGGACTAACACAAAACTAATATAACTGGCAAAACTGGTGATACTCCAAAGAAGAAACAATAACTCCGGGTAGAAATCAAATTTGGAGGCTAACTATGTACAGCCAATTAAAACTGTGAAGTAGCTGACATTGATATTCAAAGCTTTTACTACTCCAATCTTGTCAAATGGATGCACAGAAGAATAATTTAAATTAACAAGAATGAATATACTTACACAAGAAACACGTGCCCTCCCCAGCCACTCAAGCAGTCCCGATCAACAGAAGCTAATAATGCTTGGGAGACCGTCTCACAAAGTTCTTCGGGTTCCTACAAGCCAGATTAACAAAGATTAAGGGGGTAAGAAATTTGTACAGTAACTTCTCCAGTTGAAGGCTCAAAGAGTTTCAAAAATGGGATAACAGCTAATAGCAAAGAGAAAACAATATCATTCATGTTATCATCACAGAATCTCCATATAGACAACAGATAACATGGATGAAACTACACAGCTAGGCAGCATATTAACTTCATAACCAAGTGAATTAAGGGCAACTCTCAAGATACTAACCATGTCTTCATGGAACATTGCTTCACAAACACCATACAGAGACTCTGAGGCCGTGCCAGCAACCACGAAATCTTTTGCGAGTTCCCTGTGCATCAAAGCATAATCACCACTTAGCAAAAAAAACCATGGTATAATAAAGAATAAATGAAGAAAGACTTCATGCTGAAGTCCGTGAAATAAAAGATCGAGCACACAAAATTTCCACATCAAGTTATAATTCTATTGGTTTTGTCACACAGCTTCCCGGAACGTGTTCCTCCTATTCTAATGTTTTGTGTTTTGTTTATTCTATTTCATTAGGAGAGCTACTTCGTTTTGTGAGTTTGAGTTTGGTTTTTGTTTATTTGGACGGCGACGTTTTTTAATAATAAATTCTTTTGATAATTAAATTTTTTATTAATAAAATTGTTGACCTATGTTGACCATCTAAGTGTGTGTCTAAGCGTTTCGGAGTGTCTTGCTGTCATCCGAGACTGAAAATGGACGAGGAGTCTTACTTAGCCCCAATAGAGTCCATAGTGCAGATGAATGGCTTATCATCATCCCCCAATCCAGCAATCACCGGCTGGCAAAAGTAAGGCCCAAATCTACAATAATCAACCATTTAAAAGCCTTTAAATCACAAGTCCTCAGTAGCCTCTAAACTTTGAAAAAAATAATGTTAAACTGTACCAGCTATCACAACACACCCTACAGGTAATAAAGACTACAGTGAAACGTTACGTTGCATCTACCTTTTTTCGTAGAGAATGGCAGAAACGAGACTAGCGAATGTCTCTGGCTTCATATCCCTCTCTTCCCTTAGCTGATATAGCTTGTGACGAAACACAAGACGTTGATACCTTCCAACAAAAAAGTTCAAATTTCATATAACTATAAACACCAATATAAACAGCAAAAAAAAAAATCATATGTTTAGCCTGAAGAAGCTTACAAAGTCTGACAATCAGTGGCCAAACCAGCCAAGCCGAGATAAAGGCGATCATGAATCTTGAAAATCTTCTGAAAATCAGTAGCAACAGTCTGTAGCTGAACTCCAAGCCGCCTATCACTAGCTATAGCGAAACAGTTCTTGCCTACCATGGCAACCACGGCACTTCCATTGTACTCAAAGATCTATAAATCAAACATCAACGTCCATTAATATCACAATCACAACCCTAACAGACCAAAATCAATTTTTTTATATAAAAAAAATCTAGGAATTAGGGTTCCATATAATCGATTAACCGGAACCAAATTGCAAAAGAACCCTCGAAGGAGTTGATCTTACCGACATCTGGAAAAAAGTTAAGTGCTCGCCGGAGAATGAGATCGGTGCTGATGCGAATTGAGGAACGAGTGAGACGACGGAAAGATGGCTTGGGAAACAATGCAGTCTTGAACCCGAGTGATATACGGAGTTGTCATCTCGATTCGGGTCGGATTTTGGGTATCCGAATCAAGCCCAACCTAACTAGTTCAATGGGTCACTTTGAGGCCGGCAGCCCGGGACGTATTCTTTCTATAAAATAATTTTTAAATTTTATTTTCTATTCCCTCCGTCCCATTTTTTTTTTCATTTCCTTATTTGGTATTTCAAAATTTTCTTCTCATTTTTTTAAATGAATTTTTTTTTCTCTCACAATTACACTTTCTCTTCAATCTATTCACTTTACGCTTATTCACTTTCCTACTTTTTATATTCTACTCATAATTTTTTTCTCCCACAATTACACTCTCCCTTCAATCTATTCACTTTCCACTTATTCTCTTTCCTACTTTTTACATTCTACTCATAATTTTTTTCTTTCACAGTTACATTATCTCTTCAATCTATTTATTTTTTATTCATTCTCTTTCCTCATTTTTACAATATATTCACTTTTCACTCATTTTTTACTCATTCTCTTTTCTACTTTTATCTCACATAACAAAAATTTTCTTACAAATCATGATAACTACCAAACGGAAAGATAATAATGGGACAGAGGGAGTATAAAATAACGGTAATTTGATAGAGAAAGGGAAAAAAAAAGCTCTCCAGGATGGTGGTGTTTAAAAGTAGGCCAAAAAATGAAATGAAAAGTCAAAGGATATTAGTTTTCCTTTAGTGGAAAATTTATAAAATATTTTTTGTTAAAATTTTCAATTTACTTTCAGCAGACACAAAATCTAATTTTTCTTTAAAATTTTATTTTCATCCATTTATTTTCCATTAACCAAGCACAGCCTAAGTAAACTAACTATATTCGAAATGACACGGAGAAAATTGAACAGATGACGCTGGGAAAGATCAACAAAAATGATCATCATTGCCTATGTGAATCCTGCGACATAACTAAGGAACAACAGACACGAAGCAATGTTTCATTCTTAAGAGAATCTTATTCAGGAAACGGAATATCAGACAAATCTCGTCAATATGGCACTACATCGACTAGCTGAGCTCTAGTGAAGCCATTTTCCATATGAGTTTGCATCTCAGGGTTTAATTCTTTGGCTGGATCAATGTATGTTTCAACTACGTCCTTCCGGAAGGTAAGATATAAAACTGATAGAAGATACACAGCCATCAGAGGAAAAACTATTAGACCGATGAAGATATTTGCGACAATGTGTAATGAGTTGTGGATGATCCAGTCGATGAAGGCTGTGCTTAGGTAGTATATGTTTATGCCGATTATTCCAAAGCCTAAGATCCATGAGATCACAATTATCTGCATAAAAATGAAGCTAGATCACTCGGGGAATGGGAATTTTAATCGGATGAAAGTAAAGAAAATGACTATGCGCTCACGTATATCGAGTTTATATGAGGTCCCATTTTGGTCGAACTGCTGCTGAACTTGAGCAATGGGATCAGGGCGAATGGGAGCTCAAATGAAAGTATCATCTGCAATGACGGAATACATAAATCCTGACCCTGAGGAATTATTTTGGTACTCGAAATAATTTGACACTGTATATGTTAATTTTAGTTTACTCACTGATGCGATGATAATGAGTCGTCCAGCTCCTGAAGGTCCTCCGATGATGGAAACTACTAGACTTGGCGTGATGGCTATGCACCTTGTTACCAGATTTCTAAGCCATTTCTTCATCCTAAGGTCCAAAAAACCCTGCATATTTTCGTACAGTATATATTTCATTAAAGCCTAAGCTTGTTATTAATTGAATAATATAAAAATATAGTTTTCCAAGGAAAACCCTGAAGAAATTATAATTTCCCGTTTAAGGATAACTTACTTGCATTATATATTGTCCGGCATAAGTTCCTGTTATAGTGGAGCTCTGGCCGGATGCAAGCAGCGCAATGGCGTAAAGCGTCGAGCTGGACTTGCCAAGGACATTCTGTATTTATGCAGAACTTTCAGTAATATGTTCTGAAGCTTTGATTCAGGGTGATTATTTAAGGTCTAGCGGAAAGTAGTTCAACTGACCCGGAGAAGAAATGAGGCATTGTTGAGTGTGAGATCACTACAAGTTTCACTGTCACCGCTAGATAACCTGTCGTCTGCGCAAACTGTACCTGATACGGATATCACCGCTACATTTATCAAGAATGCTACGAACAATGCAAATCCACTCTCGATCAGAAAGAAGCGGCACGCATCCTGTAAGTTAAAAAGAACTTATTTCAAATGAGTTCTGAACCTTAGCCACTCAAATAACCATTTTACAGAAATATGAACTATCTGAGGAATTTACTTACATTGATGCCACGGACAGAATTCGGTATCTTTCTGGACAAAACAAGAGCAGAATGGAGAAAGAGATTGTGCCTGCCAAATTGAAATTTACCGGTTTTCAGAATATTTTTTTTCTTATTCTAATAGCTAACTAGGACGCAGATGATTGACAAATGATGGAACTTACGGCATGACAAGAGCACCCAACAGGGCAATAGCATCTCCAGTCGCACCTCGCCCGTTGAGCTTTGGAATAAACATACCCTTTAGTACGCCCGCCGCAGGGGGCTTCACATAACTCATTTCTCCAAAAAAGCAACCAGCCATTACAAACACCAACAGTGCTATAAGTAGTTCCAATTTCCTCACCTTCATTCAAAAACAATTCAATAATGCCTTAAACTAGGAAATGCCAAATGTGTCATAAATCACTATAACTACCCGAAAATGAAATAAGTTTGTTGGATCATCATACCCCATATCTCTGCAGGCCAAGAAGAAGAAGAGTGCTGAAACCGGTGAATAGGACTCCAACCCATACGGGGATATGAAACAGTATATTCAGAGCAAACGCAGTACCTATGACTGTTCCGGCCAAGTATACAAACAACAGAAAATTAGAAACGATATATAACGGAAAAACTAAAAATTTTTATAACTTAAGACAAGGGTAGAAAAATGGCGAACCTTCGGGTATATCAGCTGCAATGACAGCAACCTCAGCTAGTAACCATAAACAATATTTGACAAAAATCGGATACTCAGCCTTACATAATTCTGACAAATGTTTACCTGATAAATAAAAGCAAGTCAACAAGCATTATAAATTTAAAATCTCTGGAAGATCAGATCACTTATTATATAAAAGCTATGATCAGCTCAGGGTTTGCAGTTAATTACCAGTGCTGACGCCAAGGTTGGCGGCAAGCGACTGAATTATCAGAGCAAATATTAATCCGATAAGGACCACCCAGAGCAGCTGTCAAAATATCAAGATATAGAAATAAACACTGCATGATATCACATTTGAATAATTCTTATAGGAACTTGTTTTTTGTCATTTGATTTTATTTTTGTCAATTTCCTATAGATATTATGCAGCATTTTAGAGATCCCACAGGCTTATGAGTTATGATCATCAAAAAAATGCAGATCTTGATTCTTAGTTCTTGTCCGTTTATAACGCAGTTACCTCGTATCTGTGATTAGCTCCTGCTTGGAGGTCAGTTTCTACTGCAATACATCAAACACTTCCGTGTAAAAATTTAATTTAAAACTGGGTGTAGAGAAAAAAAATTGAAGTACGAGAAAATCAGTGAAGCTCCAGTGAATTAATTTTCTTACAGTTTCCAGGATCAAGATATGCCAGTGAAACCAGAAATCCCGGACCGATAAAGCTCAGGAATTTCCTCCATTCAGGCTGCAAATTCCATAATAACAAACATGCAAAAAACTTAACACAAAGCCTTCATTTCCATCGCATAACAGATTAAGTTCAGAACAAACCTGCTGTTTTGAGTCATCTGATTGATGAGTTTCAAAGTCTTTTTCCTCCACAGCAGCGATCCGGCTACTGGTTCTTGATGGTGTGTGATCATCAGAAGCACTCATTTGCAAGCTAGCTATTTTCTCTCTTGAATTTCCCTCTTCTTCTTGAAACACTCACTATGGTAGAAATTAAACAAGTATTTTGGACTCCACAAAATAACCGATTGAAGAAGAGATAACGGATGAGGCATGCGGCCAACTCTGTTTATATGCACACTGACGTCTTTGAAGTTTGAACTTACATTTGTTTGTTTGCATGTTTATTGTTTTCATTAGAGGTATTAAATTGACTACAAATTTAAATCTATATGAGTCTCAGTTTTGCAGTCCATGTGTCTGATTCTGATGGGAACTTCACTTGCTGGATATATGACCACAAATGCTCGACCTCGAAATGGTGAAACAGTGGTCTTCAGTGCGCAGTTCGAGAATAAATATTTGACGATCAAATGGGTGATCATATAACTACATTGTGGAGATTCAAGTTCCTTAATTTATTCCCATATTAGCACATTTCTGCGGAATGGTTTAGAAGAAAAAAAAATGCTAAGGTACCAACTACGTAGTACTACTACGCGACACATGCTAAGGTTTTTCGGCAACAGTCAATGTCTTTCTTTTTCCTTCTATTCATTCGGTGATCAAGTTTGATTATATAAAACTGAGAACTTGATTGATCATAAACGTATGGGTCTTTGACAGCTTGTGGTGTTGACCTATATGTGGACAATTTATGCTGAGGTTCATTTAATTTGTTAAGTGTAGTCTTTATCGATCTCCTTGTTCTTATTAGAAAAGATTTGCACCCTTGGAAATTGAAATGAGAATAAAATGGCACGAAAATTCTACACAAGCTCTGCCTCTCTCTCATTACCACACATTAGGCCTTCTCCACCATGCGAGAATCTTTGAACTTAGGCCACATCCAGTGGGTGATAAAGAATAAAGGAAGGCCTTTGTTTTGTCATTGGTCGCACGCTTTCCAAATGCATTAGATGAACTAGCATTCCGGTTTTTACCCTCATTAATGCTTGTGATTGTGGTGGTGGAATCCAAATATAATAGCACTTAATTTTTGAAAGAAGCGATGTGAGACAAAATCCACATATATATTATCAACACTATGCCATGCGAGATAAGTGGATTTGATTTCCTTGAATGATTGGTGCATACCTTTCAAAGTAGTAGTTTAGTGAAGAATGCATTCCAAACATTGTGTGTTTCTTGACCTTCCGTGTTTCGAAAACTTCTAAAAGATGAGTCATTGATTTGATGGAGACAAAACAGAATCTGTTGGAAAGCTGACTCAAATTGCTACAATTCATATGTTGGGTTCAAAGACTGATTAAGAAATTAAGAGGGTCAAGCACGAGCAATAAGTCAGAAAATTAAATAAAATATTAGCGTCTATGTCGTCGTTAATTATTTATTTAATTTTTAAATTATTAAATTCACATCTACGTGATCACTAATGTTTTATTTAATTTTTTTAAAATATTAAAAATTATAATATTAGTGTACACGTGGTCGCTAATTTATTTCTTATTTTTATAAAATATTGAAAATTATTATATTAGTGTCCATGTAGTCACTGATTTATTTCTTATTTTTGTAATATATTAAAAATTATAATATTGGCGTCCATGTGGTCACTAATTTATTCTGCCAACACTTCAGCACGCAAAATAGCGTCCTAATTTCAGTCTGCGTCCAATTTGACGCTAAATATAACGTCCACGTTTCATCAGCGTTCACGTGGACACTTTATTTTGGACGCCAAATTGTGAGGTTGGTATGACCTAATTAAAATTAGCTGCATCCGCCCCTGTTTCCAAGACAGGTGGAAGTTTCTGGATCCGCCACTGACGGGTGGACGTTTCCGGCACCGGAACGCCACCTCAAATGACATTTTGGTGCATCATAGTCAGCTAGTAACTTTAGAAAAAAACATCTATGCACAGCAAACATTATTATTACTGAAGTAATTTCCAGATCAGCGAAAACTTTTCTGGGTATCATGAATTTGACAGTTTACTGATTAAACCTATGAAGCTTGCTGGACCCTTAAAAGTTTTGTAGCAATTAGAATCTTGCAAAACCGAAGTTTCATATTATGGAGGATATCATAACCTGTACCATATAAAAGTTTCTCCTCAAAGAAAGAAAATTTAGTATTCGCAACTGCTTAACCAGGGCTACTTGGAGCATAATAGCACTATATTATTCTTAGAGTTAATTGTATAAAACCTCAACTATAATATACAATTTTGCACAAATCACCACTATAAAATATCTTTTTCACTTAACCACCTATATAAACTAGAGAGGGCACAGGACAAACCTGTACATTATTATTGCATCATGTATTTACGTTTTACCTATAACCACAGTGGTTGACGATGAATTGGATTTTAGG
>JAWWMW010001626.1:8067-18465 GCA_035048345.1 Echeveria elegans | reverse complement strand
ATTTTATAAGATGATGGTGTGAGGTGAAGGGTGGGGGTGTGATTAGTAGGGGTGTGAGGGGTAATTTGGTAAAAAAAACGCAGGGGTGCGGGGGGTGCGGAGTGCGATTAGTAGTGCCCTTGGTTGAGCGAAATAAATACACATACATCATCAAATACACTAGTACTAAATTTCATATTTGAAGTACCAGATCGAATGAATTAGATTTTATCATTCAATTTTATCACTATTTCACAATCACTAAAAAAATAAATAAATGAAAAAATAAATTGGTTTATGATTACAAGTTTATTTACTCGAACGGGGCCCACTTTTTTGACATAAATTCACCCTAAACCGCCCGATCACATCTGTGCGAATCTAACATCAAATTTGAACCGTCCGTTTGATGGTCCCGATAAATAATTGAAAATTGTCCTGCGCTGCATGAAATTCAGTGACGAACGTGGTTAGACGTGCAAACTGGAATCACCAGATGCATTTATTAACCACACCATTATCATTTTATTTTTACATGTTGATTTATGGTATTCAATTTCTAGTTGCTTTCATTGAATTTGTAAATTTTCTAGAAGGTTTTGAATTTGATTTGTGTGTGGAAATTGGAATTCGATGAAATTGATATGTGGGAGTTAATGAGGTTGTGATCGTGCCTAATGACTTGGTGTAAGACAAAGTAAAAGCGTGATGTCGATAATGAAATTGTGGTTACCATGAATTTTTGAATCTCTCAAATCGGACATAGTTGTGATTTCAAATGTTGTTAACATGAGTATCAATTTCATTTTCAAGTAGGCCCGAAAGACTTGGCCCATTAACAGCAGTCACCAAACCGTAGGCCCAATAGGACTATAGCCCCTTATTCATACATTTTTTTTAGTATGGAATTGTTGGCAAAGTTGATGAATGCATACCTTTGGCTTTATAGGATTTTATGGGAGTGAAAATATGTACTCACTAACACATTGCATTGCAGAGTGGGATTCAATTGAAACCCCTTACTTTATTTGACACCCTTTGAGATACTCCTAAATGCACGCACACTATAACTAAAGTCAGATTTCGCTCGTGCATGTGCACTTAGGTATCCCAAAAGATCCTAATTAATATGCACAAGGGCAAACATAGGTCTCAAGGGAACCTAACCCTTACATTGCATCATCATACAGATAATTTCCACACGTACTATGTTATCATTATTCGACGGACCAATTATAAGGTTATCGAGAAATTGTTTATTTGAACTGATTGTATGACATTTATCTCATAATATTTGACCTATTCTTACTTTCCCTACGAATAGTTCTTTTGCGAGCAAACTTGGAGGTTCTAGTTACTCTAACATGATTGTCAAGATCAGCATCTAACACACTAGAATGGTGACTCTTCCCATTCTAATGCCTAGTCGAAACTCTTCTATGTGAAAAGCTCCTACTGACTCGAATGCGATGGCTTTGTGGGACTTCCTTATCCGATCAGTCCCTCTAAACCCATTCCTCTTTGGCTGTGACACCGATCTGCTCATAGCCTCCTTGCTCATGCTAGTATTACTACTAATACTATTACTGTTTGCAACACTAGTCTCATACTCATCTTCATTTGAACTTGCATACATCTCTCTGTCCTTTTCTCTCCTTCTCCTCCTCCTACGCCATCTCTTGCACCGCAGTATCTTGACAAAAAGAAAGTTTGCAACGGTAGTGACAAGCGGAGAAGAAAGACACAAGAGTAGATTCTGCACAATGATTTGGCAACAGCTGCATATGCCTAGTTTGTACAGCGTGTAAAGAAACAACAGGGCTGCATTGCAAAGCGAAAGAAATCATCGATCAGAGGCTGCATGGCAGTGCGTTTTTTTTTAATGTAGTATATGCCATGGGAAGTTTACCTATGTAGCAAAAGAGTAGCACCATTGCCATTTTGAGCTGATGGGTGACACAGATTCTCAATGTATGTAGCATATGAAATCCCATGTTACACCAGAAGCTGGACTGTTTGAGAAGACTCGTCCGTGAGCATCAACTACATTTAGAATGTGTATGAAAAATTAGGAGATGACATGATGATTAAGTACTTGCAGGATTTGCCAGTGAGGAAATCAAGGGGAGCGTTGAAAAGGCTAGCGATGCCATGTCCCAGTCCAGAGAAGAAGGATTCAATAATGTTCCCCATTGAGGATGAATATGACAAGGCGACAAAACCTGAAAGCTCTGTGCACAAACTGATGAAATTCAAGTGTAGGTTAACTGGAAATTTGTAGAGGAACTTCAAATTGGAAAGAATTAGGGAGAATGGGTCAGTTACTCAGATAACTGAATCACCCTGCTGGCCCGGGTTAGACCCATCCCCTCCTGGCCCAGTTTCTTCCCCCAGTCGTAGAACAGTGTATTCGTGGATAACAGCAGTTAAGCACCCTGCTGGGCGGATGAGGTTTAAGACAACATAGTTCGTTGATGTGCAACTGTTAAACATTACGGATTTTAAGAACTGTAAACAAACATCTTTAAGGAAGATCACAAGGTCTAGCATCCCACTAAATTAATAGGAATAGAGTAGCTCGGAAGGTTGGAGGGAGGCTGCAAGTATTTCATAATGTGATTTACCACAAACTCAGTCCATCCTTCCTTTCAGAATATTCTCCTTCAGCTCTGTGCCCGTGCTGCATTAATTCATAGTGAAGCCAAAGTCAGCATTTGTATGAAAATTTTGAAACTCAAAGGAACTAAGCTCACAATAAAAATGCAGCATATGTGCACAGCCCTAACTGAGATTTCGTGTTACTTCTCATCACAGAACATTAAAACATGCTTCTTCTCACAGAATATTAAAATATGCGTTCGGTAATTAAAACACACCTAGGCAGTCTCCAACATCTAGGTAAGGGGAAAACGAAATGTGCTGCATTACACAATAATATAAATGACTGCTGAACAAGCATTTCTGTAGGCCCCATGGAACAGATTCTGGTTTTGTGTCTAATTCATCACAAGAGGTGTAGTTTCATACATTTGCAGACTCCAACGCAGAAACAAAGACTCCAAGTAGAAATCAAATTTCAAGGCTATTTAAGTACAACCAATTAAACCTGTGAAATAACTGGCTTTGATATTAACATTCAAAGCTTTCACTAATCCAGTTTTCTCAAATGGATGCACTGTAGAATAATTGAAATTAACTAAAAGAATATACTCACACAAGAAACACGTGCCCTCCCCATCCACTCAAGCAGTCCCGATCCACAGATGATAACAATGCTTGGGAGACCGTCTCACACAATTCTTCGGGTTCCTGCAAGCCAGATAACAAAGATTAAGGAGTAATAAATTTGAACAGGTAACTTTTCCGGTTGAGAGAAGAATGACAGCTCAAAGAGTTAAAAAAGGTATAATAACTACTAGCAAAGCGAATACAATAGCATTCATGTTATCACCATTTAAAAAAAATCTCATTTTAGACAGCAGATAGAATATCGATTTAAAAGCGGTGAAACTACACAGGTAGGCAGAGTATTAATTTCATAACCGAGTGAATGATAGGGGAACGCTCAAGATACTAACCATGTCTTCATGGAACATTGCTTCACAAACACCATACAGAGACTCTGAGGCTGTGCCAGCAACCACAAAATCTTTCGCAAGTTCCCTGTGTGTCAAAGCATAATCCCAACTTAGCAAAATCATCATGATATAAAAAGAATAAATTAAGCAAGAGAAGAAAGACTTCACACTAAAGTCAGTGAAACAAAAGATTCAGCACACAGTATTTCCACATCAAGTTATAAAACTGAAAAAGGATGAGGAGTCTTACTTAGCCCCAATAGAGTCCATAGTGCAGATGAATGGCTTATCATCATCTCCCAATCCAGCAATCACAGGCTGGCAAAAGTAAGGCCCAAATCTACAATAAACATACCAATAGAACACCCTTAAATCAGCAGTCCAGTATAACCTCTAAACTTTGGAACAAATTTGGTTTAACTGCGCCATATATCATTATACGCCCTACAGGCAACAAAGACTAGAGTTGTATGCTACGTTTGCAGCTACCTTTTCTCATAGAGAATGGCTGAAACAAGACTAGCGAATGTCTCTGGCTTCATATCCCTCTCTTCCCGTAGCTGATACAGCTTGTGACGGAACACAAGACGTTGGTACCTTCAAATTCCAAATTTAGAACTTTCACATTACCATCAACACCAGATCTAAAGTTTATAGCATCAAAAATAAAATAAAAATCAGATGTTTAGCCTTGAAAAACTTACAAAGTCTGACAATCAGTGGCCAAACCAGCCAAGCCAAGATACAGGCGATCATGAATCTTGTAAATCTTCTGAAAATCAGTAGCAACAGTCTGAAGCTGAACTCCAAGCCGCCTATCACTAGCTATAGCGAAACAGTTTTTCCCTACCATAGCCACCACGGCACTTCCATTGTACTCAAAGATCTATAAATCAATCATCAAAACCAACCAAAAATCGCAATCACAGCCACAACATATTCAAATCAATTGCAGAAAAAATCCAGGAATTAGGTTTAGTATATAATCAATTAACGAGTACCAAATTGCGACGACGAATACGAGAAGGAAACAAACTTACCGACATCAACAAAAAAAGGTGAGTGCTGGCCGGAGATTAGGCGCGGATCGGTTCTGTTGCAAATTCGATTAGTGCCAGAGACGAGTTGAGAAGAAGACGATGGAAAGATGGCTTGGGAGACGATGCAGATTAGGGGTGGGAAAATGAATTGATTAGTTGAATTATTAATGAATTATTAAATGGTTCAATTTATTTAATACTAATTGCGCTCCCGTACCGTCGTTCCACGGGAATTTTTCTGTAATGTTAAATATTTTTCGCTTAATTTTTTATTTTTAATATTTTAAATTTTCAGTTTTTAAAATTTTATTTTTATTTAATGGGCCGGACCGGGCCTGTTATCTTTAATTTTAATAGCTTATTTGTGATTAATGATGGAGAGATAGCTAAAAATGTAATTTTAATTTTGATGATTCAACCATTTCCTAATCTTGTCGTCTCGACGGAATTTTTTTTCGTATTTCCATCCGATTCTCCCTAAGTGCTATTTCCCGCATAATTTTTTATTTTAACATTTATTTTTTAAATTTTTTACGTTTTATTTTATATAATTTTTGCTTATATTTTTTCGTATCTTCACTTGATTAGTTTTTTATTTTTATTTTTAATGTTTATTTTTTATTTTTTTCATATTATTTTAGATAATTTTTATTTGATTAACTACAATCAAATACGATCAAATATGTTCAATTAAGTGTTGAATGACATGTATTTTAATTATGTAAAGAGGGAAGGGCAAAATGGAGAACCTTATTTAAAGTTTGAGCTTCAAGTATGAGCTTAGGAAGATTAATGGATAATGGGTAGTGTAGTCTTGTTTTGTTTAATGAAGGGTAATTTTGTCATTTTATGTTTGATTTTATATCCTTTTGCCTATTCTTTTATATTTATTTAATATATGTAATTACATAAAATGGTTTAAAAGGATTAAATTGAATTTATTTAATATATTAAATTTTATTAATTCATTAAATTTTTTTAATGCCATGAATTACTTTGCCACCTCCAATGCAGATTCGAGTTGATATATTGAGCTTTTATTCTCAATTCGGGTCGGTTTTCGATTTTTGGGTTTCCGACTAAAGCGAAACATGGGGTATGTTGACCATGTGTTGTGCCACTTTAAGGTCCGGTACTTATGTTTTTTTTTTTTTTGAAATATACGTTTCACATTATTGTAAAAATAAGGTAAAAGCAACTAAATTTTTGTAAAAAGAAAAAAAGAGCGAAAGTTAATAAAGAAATTTTGTTTTTTATTCTTTCAAATTCAACCGTTCAATTTATTATAAAATTAATCGAAATCAACAACTAATTCTTTCATATAGTCTTACAGCTCCAACCTAAAACTGCAAAGACATGAATATGGCATCAAAAATGATATGAATCTGATCATTGATAGTCTTTTTTTTTTAGTAGGCTTAGTGTGAGTATAACAGTGTGTACATATTTTTTTGTTTCGAGATTGGTATAATTTTTAATACAAAATCATATTATCTAATATTTTCATACATGATCTGAGCACAAAGTGTCAAGGTCGCATATATATGACGGACTCTTTTACTCATTTATCTCCAGTTATATATTGAACATTTCACGCACGCGTAACCCTCTTTACACATGTCCTCCATAAAATCAGAACGTAATTGCAAGCTTCCATGAGCAGGCAAGGACAAACCACGACACTAGATCGAAATAACAAGCCTTAACAGGCGGAAAGATCAAAAAAAAAAAAATCAAACCTAGAGAGCAAGTAAGCCTCCATGGAGAAGGAATGCGAAAAGCCTCATTTAATGTAAGGAAATATGCATTCAACTATTCAAGGTGACCGGGACGCTCTTTTGAAAAATTGTATATTGAATGTGACCGCCAGGCCACCACCTTTTGCGGTGTGAATATATTTTATTTGAATTAAATATAAAGCAAAAAAGAGAGTATTAAGAAGTTGAGTGTAAATGCGTTTTTGTGAAGGTTATAGTTATATCTTGTTGCCTCAAAAAATAAGATACTTGTATATAACTGTTATATTCAAAATGTCGGAGAAAATTGAGCAGCTGACATTTCAAAAGATCAACAAAAATCATATCATTGCCTATGTGAATCCTGTAACTGTAACACAAGTGAGGTATAAGAGACATGGACTTATGTTTCGTTTTGAAGAGAATGTTATTCAGGAAACGGAATATCAGCCAAATCTCGTCGATAAGGCACCGCGTCGACTAGCTGAGCTCTGATGAAGCCATTTTCCATATTAGTTTGCATTTGGGGGCTTACTTCTTTGGCTGGATCAATGTATGTTTCAACTACGTCCTTCCGGAAGGTAAGATATAAAACTGATAAAAGATATACGGCCATGAGAGGAAAAACGATTAGACCGATGAAGACATTTGCGACTATGTGTAACGAGTTGTGGATGATCCAGTCGATAAAGGATGTGCTTAGGTAGTATATGTTTATGCCTATTATTCCTAAGCCTAATGTCCATGAGATCACGATTATCTGCATAAAAATTGAAGCTAGTTGGAATGAATATGATTCGAGAAATGTATTGGAATGAATATGATTCGAGAAATGTAAATGAAGAAAATGATGATGCGCTCACGTATATCGAGTTTTTATGAGGTCCCATCTTGGTGGAACTGCTGCTGAACTTGAGCAGTGGGATCAGGGCAAATGGGAGCTCGAATGAAAGTATCATCTGCAATGATGGAATATATAAACTCTGAGGGAAAAAAAATTGGGTACTCGAAATAACTTGACATTTTTATATGTTAGTTTAGATTACTCACTGAAGCGATGATAATGAGTCGTCCAGCTCCGGAAGGGCCGCCGATGATGGAAACAACTAGACTTGGTGTGATGGCTATGCACCTTGTTAGCAAGTTTCTTAGCCATTTCTTCATCCGAAGGTCCAAAAAACCCTGCACGTTATATAAGCGGTAATTAATAGTTCCACACAAAAAAAACCGGAAGAAATTATAATTTCATAAGTACCGGTTTGCTGGTTACTTACTTGCATTATATATTGTCCTGCATAAGTTCCTGTTATGGTCGAGCTCTGGCCAGATGCCAGCAGTGCTATGGCGTAAAGCGTTGAGCTGGCCTTGCCGAGGACATTCTGTATTAAAAAAGATATTTCAGTTATTTGTTCTGATAATTTTATTCAGTGTAATTTTCAAAGGTCTAGCGCAAGAGTAGTTCAACTGACCCGGAGAAGAAATGAGGCATTGTTGAGTGTGAGATCACTACAAGTTTCACTGTCACCACTAGACAACCGTTCCTCTGCGCAAACTGTACCAGATACAGATATGACCGCAACATTGATCAAGAATGCTACGAACAATGCAAATCCACTCTCAATCAGAAAGAAGCGGCACGCATCCTGTAAATGAAAAATAACTTATTTCAAATGAACTCCAAACATTGTTCTCTCAAATAACCATTTTCAAAGAAATATGTTCTCTCCCAGGAATTTACTTACATTGATGCCGCGGACAGAATTCGGTATCTTTCTGGACAGAACAAGAGCAGAATGGAGAAAGAGATTGTGCCTGCCAGATTGAAGTCAAACGTTTAGAAATAATTAAGAAATAATTTTTTATACTAAATAATCGACAAATGATGGAACATACGGCATGACAAGAGCACCCAACAGGGCAATAGCATCCCCAGTTGCACCTCGCCCGTTGAGCTTTGGAATAAACATACCCTTTAGCACGCCGGCTGCAGGGGGCTTCACATAACTCATTTCTCCGAAAAAGCAACCAGCCATTACAAATACCAAAAGTGCTATTAGTAGTTCCAATTTCCTCACCTGCACAAATTTCATTCGAAAGGAAATTCAATATAAAATAGGAAGCCCAGAAGGCTGAAACTAGGAAATGCAAAATGTATCGCAAATAAGTTCATGAAAATTAAATAAATTTGTAGGATCATACCCCATATCTCTGCAGGCCAAGAAGAATAAGGGTGCTGAAACCGGTGAGCAGGACTCCGACCCATACTGGGATATGAAACAGTATGTTCAGTGCAAACGCTGTACCTATGACTGTCGCGGCCGAGTACAAAAATAATAGACATGAGATATAACGACATAGCATATAACTATTTCACATAAGACAGGTATTCAATAAATAAAAAAAATAAAAAACAGTGGCAAACCTTCGGGGATATCAGCCGCAATGACAGCAAGCTCAGCTAGTAACCATAGACAGTATTTGACAAATATCGGATACTCAGCCTTACATAACTCGGACAAATGTTTGCCTGATAAATTACAGATTCAACGCACATTACAAATTTAAAATCTCTGGAAGATCAGATCATTTATTGTATAAAACTTATGTTCAAATGAGGGTTAGCTCAGTTAATGAATTACCAGTGCTGACGCCAAGGTTGGCGGCAAGTGACTGAATTATCAGAGCAAATATTAATCCGATAAGGACCACCCAGAGAAGCTGTCAAAATACCACATACTGTCAGTTGATTTTCTTTTTGGTAATCTCCTGTGGGTGTTATGCAGCAAATTAGAGATACCACAGGCCAGTGATCATAAAAAAAATGAAGATCTTGATTCTTAGTTGTTGTCAGGTTGTAATGCAATTACCTCGTATCTATGATTAGCTCCCGCTTGGAGGTCAGTTTCTACTGCAATACATCAAACCATTCCGCGTAAAAAAATTAATTCATAATTGGTATGCAAAAAAATTGCAGTATGGGAAAATATGAATTAAGCTTCGGTTTATAATTTCCCACAGTTTCCAGGATCAAGATATGCCAGTGAAACAAGAAAGCCCGGACCGACAAAGCTCAGAAACTTCCTCCATTCAGGCTGCAAATTCCATAATTACAAACATGTGAAGAGTTTAATATATCCATCACATAAACCCACTATGCCACTATCAAAAATCGGACCGGCCTGAACATTTTGCTAATGCAAAAATCGGGCTAGGACCTCCGCAATCTCATATGTAGATCTATATGGTTTGCATGTATAATCGATGTTCCAATACTTCAAACATGTATTAATTTAGAGTTGTATTTCAAACAGGTTCAGAGCAAACCTGCTGTTTTGGGTCATCTGATTGACGAGTCTCGTAGTCATTTTCCTCCACAGCAACAATCCGGACACCATTTCTTGATGATGTGCCATCAGGAACACTCATTTGCACACTAGCCATTTTCTTTCTTTAATTCCCCTCTTCTTCTGAGAAAACTCACTATGGTAGAAATCAAACCGGTATGTTAGAGCTTTGAATCGATAACCGACTGAATAAGAGATAATGGATGAGTGATATAACCATCTCTATTTATATGCACACTGATTTTGAAGTTTGAACTTACACTTGTTTGTTTGCATGTTTATTGTTTTCATTAGAGGTATTAAATTGACTCCAAATTTAAATATATGTGCGTCTCAGTTTTGTATTCAATGTGAATTCTGTTACTGAACTTACTGCTACTGGATTGATGACCATACGAAGTCAAACTCGAAATGCAGAAACAATACGTGTCTGCATCCGTATATGTATTTTAGCTACGTGGGTATTACTATCAGTGCCCGCTATAAGACTAAATATTTGACAAGAATGAGATTGGAGATTCCTGTGCCTGAATGAACCTATTGAATAAATAGAAATAATGTTGTTGCTTGCTGGAACTAAGGCTCCGTTTGGTTGCGGCGAAAAAGTGAGGAAAAAATTTAAAGAAAAATGATTTTCCCATGAGAAAGTTGTAAGGAAAATTTGATCTCATTTTGTCTATTTTTTTCATTTTTTTCCTTACAACCAAACACACATTTCATT